>MCJB01051375.1:99517-167456 GCA_002018475.1 Nicotiana obtusifolia | reverse complement strand
CCCCCCCCCCCAATATACACACACACAGAGAATACTCTACTCCATCATAGGCTCTGTTCTACCTTCAATAAAAAAGTAAACCTCCACCGTGCCTTTTCCCGTGATAATTCAAAGTATTTGGTCATATGGATCATCAACTCTCCATTTTGTTTATGTTGCTATAATTTCTATGTTATTTTTTTACCATGAGCAGATATCGTGTAGAAATGAAAATCAGGAAAATTCACATGCATGATTAGTCCAAACACCAATAATTTTGAAGTCAAGTCTCAAAAGTGAATTGGAAAAGTCTGTTTATTTTCTTAGCAATGACACTGATATGACGATTCACTAGCAACACTGGTATTTACCAGGTATAGTTTGAAAATTTTCACTATGTAGTATATACACAAATGTACTTGCATAAGCTGGGAAAACTACTGTGGTGTTAAACACAAAACTTTGGAAAAGAGGGATAGTGCATAGACCAAGGGGCATTATTAAAGATATTGGGTTTATTCCGTAAAACAAAGACCATATTTCTGCTAAGAGCATACATAGAAATCATAGAGAGAAAGGAAGAAGAATATATTCATAGACAAATATTGTGGAGTACAAAAAAGTTGGTTCTTTTATTTTTTTATTTATTTGGATAAAAGTTGTTTGATGAGTGCGCGACAAGAAGAATTCCTTATTAAATATGTGAATGTCACGTCATACTCATTGACCTAGAAATGAGTAAGAAAAAACATATGATAATGTGCCAAACCAAAAAGACTTCTGGTGAATGCTATACTATTTCAACTCATTTTTCTCTTTTGTTACAATATGTATCATAAATGGAGTTCACAAATATTCCTTTGTGGATTAAAAAAAAGAACAAAAAGAGTTTCAGCTATAAAGGAAAGAAAGGAATACACCTCATATGTAAAAGCAGCTCTATGTTGGGGTTATAGGTCAGTGAAAAATTACAATAAAAAATTACTAGCTTACTTTTAAGAAAAGTTTTAAAATAAACTGGGGTTGGTGATCTCTATTAGCAAGGACCCCCAAGGAATCCATATAAAGTTGAAGGGAATTTTTCAAGCAATAACAAGCAGGAGACTGTGAGATCTCAAAAGAGAGTCACAGTTCATGCTGGTCTATGTAGTTTATCATAAGGATCCTATAGGGGTATTCTTCTCTTCTTTTTGTCCGTGAGTCGCATGACAAGTTCAAGCGGCAAAATGGAGCGCAAGGCAGAATGCATTCCAAGATGCCAGTACAGTTGTAGACTTTTTGTAGCTTTTTGGTGTAATGATATGGACACAATCTAAGATTTCATCAGTTCCTTACAAGCTGGAACTAGGAATTGATCTTTCGTATAGCTGTACAGTTTCAGCAACATCTTAGGATTTTTTTGTTTCGTTTAGATAAGCCAACATCTTAGAGTTGTTTTCCCATTATAAGATACATGTAATGGCAAATAAAAATGCCCAAAAGTTTTGAGCAAATAAAAGATAAAAAAGTGAAAGTGCCACAAGAAATAAAAGTGAGAATACACACAGTTTATAGCTTTAGGGATCATTAAGTTCACTTACTAGTTATGCAGGAATTACAATAAAGGTTGTTTATGCGGTGACTAATATGAAGGATTATTATACATGAATTACTTACTTTAAAAGGACATTTTTGTCTTTAAATAGTTTAATCCTTCCATTTGTTAATACACGTATTCTTATTCCACATTCTATACTGCATGTTAACTCGAGTATTATTTAATACCGCCAACAAAATGCTATTATGCGGCGATTATTTTTTTCTTATGCGACCAACCAAACTATTTATTATCTTATGCAAGAATGTATATCTTATGTGGGATTCTATGTCAGGATTAATTGCTCCAATACCACAAACAAACGACCCTTAATAACTCCCTGTTTTTTCAGAAAAGTCCAATGGAGACGTTTGGCTAAAAGAAAAGATTCGGTAAGATTGTATCCGTTTTCTCTCTATGTACACTTACTTTTGGATGGAAACTAGCATTGAGCTTCTATTCGCTACGTAGTCCTTTCCTTTCTCTCTTTTCTAATTTTCTCTGATTTATATCCCTCGTACTAATCCAAACACAACAACCATATCACTCCCACCATCCCTCTCCTTTCTTTTGTTTCCGGTCCGGAACAAAGACACATGTTCAATGCAGGATGAACCGACATCATCTGAAGTTAAACAGCAACTGCAATTGTTTTCATTTTTTTTCTATTTCCTTTTAACAACTCCATCAACATTAGTAGCTCCACCAAATCATAATCCTAACACCAAGCTCCTATTTAAGCAAAGATTGTCAAACATTGCCCTAGTCAGCCATGATTAACTAATCTGATCTGCTAACAGGTCACCCCTACGACATGAATTTTCGTAAAACAAATGATGATTAGGGTCCTAGAATACAAATATGAGGAGAGACAACTGGCAACTACAAGGAAGCAATTAGAACTATAAAGATAAGCATGCATTGTGTGCATGTATAACTCAAAGGAGAAGTAAATATACCCCGGCTTGGATGAAGTAGAAGCAGCAGCAGTATTTTCTTTTGCCTGTAAAAGAATTACACACAGCACCAAATCTTAAAGTCAAAAAATAATAAAATTTACTCCCCAGTCCCATTTTATGTGAGATGACATTTGATTGGATTCGGAGTTTAAGATAGAAAGAAAGACAGATTTTTAAACTTGTGGTCTAAAACAAGCCAGACATTTGTGTGGCTACAAATCATATCGTTAATAGTAAAATGACAAAATAAGAAGTTTAAAGTTAAATTGATTCAAGATATAGAAAATTGTCATTCGTTTGGAACATACTAAAAAGGAAGGAGGGTCACATAAATTGGGATAAAGGGAGTACTAATTTAGTACGTACTAATTTATGCACATTTCTGCTAGTAGACAATTACATTCATACATAAACACACACAATCATATCATAATGAGAGAGAGTGAAGAATACTAACAGCAACTGCATTAGTAATTATTTGTTCAGCTCTTCCCCCGCCGCCATGTCGGTTCAAACAATAGCTCAAACGCCCATCAGATCTGACCACACAAAAACTTCCTTTCCTCTCTGCACCAACAAACACAAACAAATCCACAATTGAACACAAAAGATTCAAACTTTGGATACTAAACAAGGTCCAAATGGCTCAACCGTAAAACACAAAGTTTAGACAAACCCAAGAATCAGAAAAAATGAACCAAACATACACAATCAATTAAACCCGAAAAAGACATAAATAAAACTAACAAAACCCAATTTAGGAAAATAGCTAAATAATTCATAAAATGCAACTAACCGGAAAAAGATCTGCGAGAATTGGCGAAAAGTGACTTCTTGGAATCCAAAGAATTGGCTGAGGAAAGTGCAGTAGCAGCACCAATTCCTTGTATAATAGCAGCCATTTAGAAAAACCCACGAAGAAAAATGGTTTCGTGATTCAAAAAAAAGGAGTATCAGATGAGAATTCAAATGCCACCTATAGCCTATATATATAAAGAAAATAAAATTAAGAAGGGGCGGAGATAACAAAGTGTTGAAAGGTGTTTGATATGTTCGAGTGGGCGATTTAATTGAGGAAGATGAGAAAATACTATTCAGGAAAGAAAAAAGAGTGAAGTGGAGAAGCTTTAAGCCACAATTTGGGCTTCGTTCGCATCGCCTGAATGTGTACCTGCTTGTTCATTGTAACTAGTAGTCCTGCCGCAACCCGCATGTACGGCGCTCAATATTAAAAAATATTAATTAAATTAAATTGCGATCGATTTTGTCTAAATAAATTAGATAGTATTATTTTAATAAATTTAAATTGTTATTTTATTTATTAATATAATATATCCAATAATAAAATTATTATTAAATTAAAAGAACTTATATAATTATTGAACAACTTCTATATTTTTTTTTATTCTATTATCCAATATTTAGTATTTTTATATTGTTAATAAAATTTTTTATTAGTATATTACTTTGTTTAATATTTTTGTATGCTCTCTTTATTTTGTAATATAAGAGATGATATATATATGTTTTATTAATCTTGAAATATTTTTTATTTTCTTTTATTCTGTTATTCTCAATAATATTATCCGAATTTTAATGATTAAAATCTCTATTAAATGAAAGAGAGTTGTATAGTCATCCAATAACTTTTTTGTTATGTATTTTTCTTTACTATATTATCAAATATATAATATTAATGCATTGCTAATAGAAACTTTTATTAGTATATTACTTTGTTTAATATTTTTTTCTACCGCTTCTTTTTTAATAATATAATAGAAGATATATATTTTATTACTCTTAAAATATTTTATATTATAAATTTTATCCTATTGTTCTCAATAATATTCCGAATATTAATGATTAAAATTTCTATTAAATTAAAGAGAGTTGTATAGTCATTGAATAACTTTTTTGTTATGTATTTTTCTTTACTATATTATCAAATATTTAGTATTAATGCATTGCTAATAGAAACTTTTATTATCATATTACTTTGTTTAATATTTTTGTCTACCGCTTCTTTTATAATATAATAGAAGTTATATATTTTATTACTCTTGAAATAATTTATTATTTTACATTTTATCCTATTGTTCTCAATAATATTATCTGAAATTTAATGAATAAAAATATCTATTAAATTAATGAGACTTATATAGACATCGAATAACTTTTTTGTTTTGTATTTTTTATTATATTATCCAATATTTAGTATTATTGCATTGTTAATAGAAACTTTTATTAGTATATTACTTTATTTAAACTTTGTATGCTACTTTCTTTTTATAATGATTAGAAGATACAAAATTTTTATTATTATATTTTATTCTATTATTCTCAATAATATATTATGAAATTTTAAATTGGCAATTTTTTTGTTTTTTGAAATTTTAGTTTCTATTTTAAAACAATTTAAAAACTCCAACTTGAAACTACTTTTTTTTATTTTCGGCTAAATACAAATTTTATTAATAGAAGCAAAGTACAAAAGTGGAGGGGGACATAAACCTTACCTCCCAAAAGAAAATGCATGTATTCTTAGTCATCCTAAAGTGATAACTAATTGTACCTAGGTAGTAATAAGGAGTTAGACATATGGTGATGTAACGATTGTCTATTATATAGTGATAGACAATCATATGTACAAAAATAATGAGAGGTTTTTCTAGGTCACCTATACAAAAAAGTACATATTTTTCTATTTCTACAACGTGGATGAGGGATGTGGTCCCTTATATATACATCTGACATCCATCAGTGGTGTCTATAGTTTGCAAAAGTGTGATAAAAAAATACGAGCTATCTTCAATTTTGCTTTGGCCTTGATGGTAGGGAAAGCCAAGTTGAAGATGGCTATCAGGATATACCATATGACTGGATAATTGTGTTGTTTGTGTTGCTGGATGAGCTATATTCTGACTGCTGCTGTTGGTTCTAGAGTTAGAGTGATGAGCTGAGTGCTGGAGCTGCTGTTATTTTCTGTATGTGTGTATCTTGTGTCTTTTGTTAGGTTGTTTGTTTGGCTTGCTGCTTCTGGGGGGAGTTCTGTCTTCTTTTAAGTCAGCAGCTAGGTGGTTGGCTGACCTGTTGTTGATCCTGTATGAGTGTTGCTTCTGTTGGTAATCTGTTGGTAGTGCTTCTATGTCCTGTAGCTGCTGCTGGCTTAATGTTTGCCTGTGTATATTACTGCTCCTGTGTTGCTGTGTGTTGGATGGATTCTAATGATGTATGGTAGGGAGAAGGTCCATGATGATTGTTGTAGTTGCAACAGATTGAGCACTAGAGGTGCTAATACCATACCTTGCCAGTGCAGTAATGATCTGGACCAATCCAAGCTCTCTGCAGTGTTGTGAAATTTACTGAGTTTAGTGGTGGCATTGCTGTTTATATTGTCTTTTCTCATCTCTTGATTTTGACTTTTGGGACTGCTGCTACTTTGAATATGTGTTTTCTGCTGTTGGTGTAGCAGTTGGTCTGGATTTGTGTGCTGGTTTTGATGCTTTAGGAATTTGTGATCATCTATGCTGGCTTCAGAGTGCTGGCTCTGCTGGCTATCTGTTGAATGTGCTTCTGTGTCATGTAGCTGCTGTTGGCTTGGTGTTTGTCTGTCTATGTTACTGCTCCTGTGTAGCTGTGTCTTGGCTGGATTCCTGTGGTGTATGGTAGCAAGGAAGGTAGATTGTTGTAATTACAACAGATTGAGCACTAAGTGTGCTAATACCACACATTGCAATGATCTGCACCACTCCAAGCTATCTACAGTGTTGAAAAATTTATTAAATTCAGTGGTGGCTTCCTGCTGTTGGTGTAGCAGTTGGTCTGGCTTTTTGAGCTGTTCTATGCTATCCCATTTGTCAGAGGCTAGTGTTGAGATCTCAACTAGTTACTGCAATTGCAATTGGTACTGCAGTTGCAGTAATAAGCTCTAGTTCTTCTTACCTGCAAACAAAAGCAAATAAGTTATGTAGATTTCCAGTTGAGGAGGTTGATCTGTGGAGTTGGTTACTCCAGTGTTTTTTGTAAAAGATAACATCATGTTAGTGTGAGACCACTGCTCCATTCTCTCTTCATTATTAGTATTGTGATTATGCTTATGGCCTCCAACTGACTCCTTTCCCTTTGGCAGAGTTACTGCCCCTTGTTTCTTGCTACTCTTATTCTTAAATATGGACATTGACTCTTATCACTATTGACCAGCCTTCGACTTTGTGTATCCATATCCTCAAAACAGTAGTATTCTGTAGGTCCAACATCTAAGGTATATTTTGCAATATGATCTGCCAATTTGTTGCCTTCTCTGAAAATGTGTGTTACTGTTGCATTATACCTTGACATCAGGTCTTTAATTTCTTCAACAGTTTCATTGATAGACCATGGAACTCTCCATTCTCCTTTCATGCTTTCAGCTCATCATTGAATCAGTTTGGATGTCAATGAGAACATGGTTATTGTTGACACGGAATCTCAAAGCCTCCAGCATTGCCTTTACTTCAGCTTTCGCGTTTGTACCTTCTTGAATCTCCTTGCTGCATGCATATATGACATCTCCCTCTTTATTTCTCAGTACAAAAGTCAATTGAGCTTCTTCCTGGGTTGCCTCTAGAAGTCCCATCTGTATTGACTTTTATCCTTCCTTGACTAGGGAATTCCCAGATCACCTTTGTATGCTTCAAAGTGGGAGTATATTCCTCCATCATGGCAATTATATCTGGCTATTTTTGAGGAATGTTTTGGATGCCTGGCTTTGTGAATTTGATAAGTAACTGAAGAGTTGTGGAGATCTGATATATCACTCTATTGACAGTGACTGTATCTCCATATTTGTAGCTGTTCCTTCTCTTCCACAATTCTCATACAATTAATGCTGGTAAGGCTTGCATTATAGGTTTCAGCCTAGGAATAACATCTGCAGTCCAACATTTAATTACTGCCTGATGCAATGTGATCCCATCCATACCAATTCCTGCATTACCAAGGAAGTACCTCCACACTTTGCTTGCAGCATATGATGTGAAAAACAAATGCTGTCTTGTTTCTTCTTGTGGCTTTGTACAACACCAGCATTTGGATGTCATGTGGTATCCCAGTTTCTTAAAGAAATCATCAAGTGGCAATCTATTTCTCCATGCTTTCCACATGAAGAAAGCAATTTTGAAAGGCAGTCCTTGAACCCAAATATTCCTGTAAGCATTAGAGGTATTTTGTTTCCTTCTCAAGTATTCCAAGCTGATTTAACAGTGAAATCACCTCTGGTTTCCAGCATCCATGTAGGCTGATCAAGCACATCTGTCAAAGCTGGTGGCTTTATATTTTTCAGTATATGGACTGCCAGATCATGTGGCAGTAACTCTCTGATCTTTTCCTCATCCGAGTGACCTTCATGCACCACATCATACTCATTCCTAGTTGAATGGACAGTATTATAAAATATTTTATTTTATTATTTTATAGATATTTAAACTCAAAAGTAATAACTAATAACTAATTATTAACCATATAACTAATTATTAACTACTTATGCTTTGTGGTTTTTTTCTAGGCTGCCACTTGGCTCAAGGAGAAGGCTTTTTCCTCTCCTTTTAATAATATATAGATATGGGTAGAAGATACATTTTTTTATTTTATGTTTTATTCTATTATTCTCACTAATATTTTCTGATAAATAAACTTTTTAAAAAAAAACTAATTTTAATTTTTTATTTTAAAATAATTTAAAAACTCCAACTTGAAACTACTTTTCAATTTGAATGGGCACTTTTTTTAAATTTTGTTTTTATTATAAAAATATTTTATTTTATTATTTTATAAATATTTAAATTTATTAATTACTTATGCCATGTGGCTTTTTCTTAGACTGTGAGAGATTTTTTTGATTCTTTTAATAATATATAGATATAGATATGATGCTTCTGCTGAAAGTATGTTGACGCGTGTCTACGTTAAGGGTACAATTATCATTTGAAAGTTTATTGATTGTACTAGTTTGCCTACGTGGTAGAATTAGAATGGTTATTACTGATATAGGGAAAGGTTTCAATGTAGGAAATTACTGGCAAGTTGAGCTGTCTTTGCTAGCTTAGGAGTTTGGATCATGTTGGTGGTCTTATTCTAACGACCAGCTCGTTACTTGTTTTGAATGAAGTACTAAAAGATCGAATTGCATATTTTGCTATGAAGTTTTTCGGTATGACGACTTTCTCCTAAAATATTGTCAAATGTATGTAAAGTTCTATGACAGTATTGTCTTAAAAGGCAAAATTTGAACTCGGCTCGAGATTTATCTCAATATGAGATGTTAGAAATTTCTGAATGCAATCATGGGAACTTACAGCTTGTTTGGATAGTATTTATGTTCGTTTTATAATTTATCGTGTATTATATTATTTTAATAAATATAATATTTAGATAGATTGTATTATTTATTATTATTTTATGATGTTATGCACCAACAATATGAAGAATAAACTTACAATATTACAAGAAAAAGTAAGGTATAAAATAAAATTATTATATAAAAGGTAAGGTAAAGGATAAACTATGATTATTTAATAATAAGAAATGACAAAATGAGAGAAAAAAATAAGGTAAATGCATCAAATCGATCGTTATATAAAGTGTCACTCTCTATCATTTCGTAACAACATATTTAACGATATGATACACTAAAATTTAAATAATAATTAAAATATATATTATACAATACAATTTAACAGATAACAACCATCCAATAAGGAGCAGTGTGTTGGGGTTTTGGCTTCATGCGCGCCTACACATTAGGTTGTCAACATGTAATATCAAGAACTCTTCCACATACTTTATATTTATGGATGTCCGCTCCAAACGTCCTAGAATAGTTTTTTTCTTAAACATTCTTTGATCTATTTGATTATGTATATGATTTTCCGCTAGAATACATTCTTTGACATTCCTATGTGCATATGGTATTATGCTTAATTAGATTAGTTTTAGCACATTTTTCTGTCACACCCCAAATTCCCACTCTCAGGACTGTAATGTCGCCTACTATATCACGTGCTAGACAAGCCAGCCTTAGCTATATCTATTAACCATTTTTAATAATTCCAAATTAAATGACAACAATAAAACTGAATAGTCTAAAATAAGATGATAAACTAATTAAGGACGAAATCCAAATACAACCCAAATCTGGTGTCACGAGTACATGAGCATCTAGAGTACTACAGATAATGGTCTAAATAAAGCATAACTGTCTGAATCAAAATAAACGGCTAAAATGATGTAGAGGGGGACTTCAGATCTGCAAACGCCGTGCAGCTATACCTCAAGTCTGCATTGATAGCTAGATCCGAGCAAACCTCACTCACCGCAATTAGGACCAACTCCGGTATCTGCATAAGAAGTGTAAAGTATAGTATGAGTACAACCTACCCCATGTACTCTATAGGTGCAAGCCTAACCTCAATGAAGTAGTGACGAGGCTAAGGTGGGGTCCCTTACAATAACCTGTATGCAATAATAATAATAATAACAGAAAAGACAGGAATGAAAATAAAGCAGTTAACTCATAACAACAAACTTAAAATCTAACTACCAGAGGGTTCAGAATAACAAGTCTTATACACTTATCTCAAATACCGAGGCAAATCCAACAGTCATAAACAAATACAACTTATTCAATCAGTTGCGCCGTGCAACCCGATCCCACCATACCATCAACTGCCAATATCATAATCCGTCCTTATTCCGCCATTTCAATTCATTACCTTTCAATTTTCATTGTAGCGTGCAACACGCTCCCCAAATAATTTTAATCAACAATAGCAATTCAACAACCAAAATTTACAATAATTTCTACATCAAAAGAGTAAATATACGGGGCAACGAAGAATCACATAATAATCAAATAATCTCTAATAACTCGAATGTCTCAACTTTACCAACTCATCGATATCTAGCAATTAACAACTCATACAAGTAAACTACGTTATAGAAGGCAACAAATTTTACAAGACTATAAGACAAGTAAGACATATGACAATTCAAATAACGCAAGTAAAGCGAGTAGAGACAAATAGCAAATAAGCATAGAATCATGGAAGAGATGGACAATTTAACACAAAAATAACTAAATGACAAGCAACAATTATGGCATAGAAGTCAAATAAGCATGTATCAATTAAGGCATGAAACAATATATATTATGAAGTAACAAAAACATGGAAGCAAGTACTTAACGGCGCATATATACTCGTTACCTCGCATATACGCCGTTTCTCACGTAATTCACATCACATGTAGTTCAAGGTTTCCTAGTTCCCTCAAAACAAAGGTTAGACCCAACACTTACCTTATTCCGCAACTCAAGCAATCAATGAACCACGGCCTTGCCTTTTGAACAAGCTTCTAAACCAACCAAATCTAGTAAATTATCGACCAAATGATTCAAAACAAGCTTTAGAAACTACTCACAAATGAAAGAGGTTCAATTTAGGTCATTTGAAAAAGTCAACAAAAGTCGACCTCGAGCCTGTTTGGTCAAAACCGAGATTTGGACCAAAACTCGATTACACATTCACCCCCGAGCTCGGTCATGTGATATATTTCGAGATCTGATCCCAATTCGAGGTCTAAATCTCAATTTTGTAAAAGTCTCCAATTCTACCCAAATCCCTAATTTCTACCAAGAAAATCCTAAATTTGATGTTGAAATCTCATGAAATGTAAGAGGTAATTGAAAAGAAATGGATTGAACTCACTTACCAATGAATTTGGGAAGAAAAGTCTCTTGGAAAATTACCTCTAGAGTGTTTAGGGTTGAGACATGGTGAGAAATGCGCTAAGTTCCGATTTTTCACTCTTTTACCCAGTTGCAGACGTCGCAATTGCGATGTCTTGTTCGCAATTACGAACATCGCAAATGCGAGACAAGGGTCGCAAATGCCAACCCTATCACAAAAGAGCAGAAGTCGCAAATGCGACAAGAAGACCGCAATTCCGAAGACATTACCATCGCAAATGCGGTCAAGAACTTCGCAAATGCGAAGGAGACTCCAATGGTCAGTGATCGCAAATGTGACCACTTCCTTCGCAAAAGCGAAAGTTCACAGTTTGCAAATGCAAACAAATTCTTGCAAATGCAAGATTCACCCAGCCCGGTCCATGCTGCAAATGCGAACAATTATTCATAAAACCGAGGTTCGCAATTGCTAGCCAGACCTCGCAATTGTGAGATCTGCAATAGAGCACCAGAACTGGTATAGCACCAGCAGACTTTTCATTAGCAAAACTCATCTGAAACATGTCCGAGACTCACCCCAGCCCCTCGGGCTCCAAACCAAACATGCACACAAGTGTAATAACATCATACGAACTTGCTCGCACAATCAAATCACCAAATAATATCTAAATCTACGAATCGATCCTCAAAACGAATAAAATTTCAAAGTGAAACTCAAGAACACTAGAATCACATTTAAGCGTCCGAATCATGTCAAATCAATTCCGAATTGAACCCAATTTTACAGACAAGTTTCATATTGAGATACGGACCTATTCCACGTTTTCACATCAAATTACGAACCCGTTAGCTAAGAAGTCAATTTACAGTCAAACCTAGTAAATTTTCAAACTTCAAAAATATTAGTTTTCAGCAGAACGAGTCAAAACAAGTTAGGGACTTACGAATTTAGTTCCCGGCCCAAATCACGATATAGACCCACCAGAATCGTCAAAATATAGATCCAGGTCCGTTTACGTAAAATATTGACCGTAGTGAACTCAAACCATTTTAAGGCAAAAATTCAGAGCTAATCGAGGTCTCCGAAAAAAGACGACATTTCAATAGTTGTCAATGCTGTTTCAGCTCCTTTATTCCCATATTTTCCATTGACACTATTGAAAGCCTGTCCCAAGGTATCACATGACAAATCATCAAATATGCAAGGTACCAGTATTTAGTGTTATGAATTTGTCTTGATTTTCTTACTTTATTTGAATTTATTCTTTTACTTGAAGGAAGAATAGAATATTAACCATTATTTTTTTTTACTTTTCCTTAAAAGAAAATATAGATTTCTTCCATGTTTGACGAATTTCTTTCTTGGAAGAAAAAGTTGTGGCCTCCATAAATTGAGAATCTCTCATTCAGAGAAAAACACTATAGTAAGTACAATATAATCATTCAAGAGTCTTGTTTAGGGGGAGATTATTCTCTCAATAGGATTTTATATTTTTATATTATTAGTTTTTCATATGTAGGCCAATTGGCCAAAGCATATTAGAAATATGCTTCTTTTAATATTTTTTTCTTTATCATCTGATTATCGTGTTCAAGATTTGCAAATTATTAGTTTTCGCATGAAGCCCTGATTATTTTGATCCCAATATTTAGATCTACTAAAAGTACTCCAAATGTGGCAACATTAATGATAGAATCATAGTGAAACATATCACCTTAGATCAGGGTTAATTTCAGGAATGGTCATCCAACTACGTGGCTACTTATTCTATTTTTTATCACTTAATAGTCCCTCAACTTCATCTTCCTCACTTAAATGTCATTCTTGCTCAAAACCTATGAAATATCCTACAAAAATTTAACATGGCATTAAATGTAATTAAAAAATCTAAATAATAATGCCACATCAGGTTAAATGACCATATCTATTTTAGTTTCATTTCCTCCTCAACTCGGCTTGACCCATAACCCAAATAGGTTAAGATAAAAAATCACATTTCTCCATTTAATAAAATACACTTTGTGGCCCTCTTTTGATCTAATAATTAGGTTTTTTAATTTTTTTTTGGGTCTTGGTCATACAGATACAGTCAATAAAATATTATGTTGTGTCTGTCTTTTGTCCAAACTATTAATGCTATAGGTTACCAGTGATTGCAGTGGGTATTGACAACTTTCATTATACACTTTAGTTGTGGGTGTTGTTTATTGAAGAATGGTTTTGTTTATTAATGTTGCTTAAGGGTAAAAATTATTTTAATCCTCTAAATTTGCTCTAAAAATCAAAGACCTCCCCTAATATTGAACAATTGACATTCGCATCCTTCTATCTCAAAATCCGGCCATTTGACCTGTGACTTTAGAATAGTTGACCGAGTACTGAAGGGGTAAACTTGTAATTTTCTTATTATTTTTAATTAATGAGAAAGCCCAAATAATCAAAAATAGTTTTTCTCTGTTGTCTAGTTACTGTTTCTAGTTATATTCATAAGTCAAGTAGGTATAGATTCATACGTGCCTCCCTTTTTGCAGGTCTAATAAAATATGTGTGGTAAATAATAACATGAAGGGACGATATATATATATATATATATATATATATATATATATATATAATGCTTATTGCTGGAGCATTACGAACATTGAGAGGATTCTTTTGAGATATACGATATTGTTATTTTTTCAACACTGATTGTGTATTCTGCTACCGAGATGAGCTACGGCCACGACCAAGCCCGACAACTCTTAATACGAATTTCGTTGCATTACTTCATATATCATAATGCAAGATATAAAAACCCGGGGAATCCTTCCACACATTTGAACGGATCAATTCTATAGCAGCAGAGACCATTTTGAACTATAACAACAAATTCCAATACCAATATCTATCAAATGAGTCAATAGATACTTAATTACAATGTTACCGTGTCAATTTATCACCTAAACTGATTACCAATATGAGGAAAAATTTACAGATATATGAAAATTAAGCCGGCTATACACGTGTATTCATGTATGTATAGGGTAAAATCGGTTCACATTAAATAGTTGAATAATAAAGTGACACGTGGAATCGGGGACAGACGAAA
This sequence comes from Nicotiana obtusifolia, assembly GCA_002018475.1. Classification (NCBI taxonomy): domain Eukaryota; kingdom Viridiplantae; phylum Streptophyta; class Magnoliopsida; order Solanales; family Solanaceae; genus Nicotiana; species Nicotiana obtusifolia. The sequence goes on along the minus strand of MCJB01051375.1, from coordinate 153,128 downwards.
GAAAAAACGAGTGAAAACCAAGACCGAGGACAACAACTTTGGTTGGCATCAGGTAGATCCCGGAGGGAACATTATCAACGAGGGCAAATAAATGTTTGCCACCAGATGAAATTCAATGAAGAATATTCCTCAGTATTAAATACACATCCGTTACAGAGAATTTCGGCATTCATAGTCTGCCGTTACATATTCATCAATAGCCCCATTATTGTCATTTAAGAGGCGTTTGATCCTAGGACCTTATTCCCTAGGTATAACTATAAATACTGACTTCAACAGCCATTATAACACACGAAAATTCTGATAAAATTGTGCTACACATTATTCCTAGCTAAATGATACTTTATTTTCTGTCTAACGATATTCTTATTGCTGCCTTCGGAAGCCTTGCTCCCGGAACCAAGTTGTCTGCTATTTTATCTCGATTTCAACCCTAAGTCTTGTATTTAATTTAATTTATTTATCATTTTGGGATAAATCGATTCGCTTGTCTATAAATCACGCTATAAATTCAACTATACCGTTTTACGGGTAAACAGTTTGGTGCCAACTGTGGGGCTTAGATAGTTTTGTAATTGAGTTGATCCTTGCATCTATTACTAATATATTTAATTTTTTGTTTCTTAGAAAATCGTAAAAAATGGCATTTAATGATGTGAACATTGCACCCTACGTTGAGGCTTAAGAAAATCTGCCTTAACACGAGAATTCGATCAGCGCTACCCGCAACGAGGAGGATGTAGCCACACCGGTTCATGGCGGGATGATATCTACGGCACGTACGTGAGGCGGCTCCTGATGATGCCGAAGACGAGTACGTTGCAGAAACGGTGAGGATCTTTAGAGAACAACAAAAGGCCATCATGGGCCATCTCTCACGGCAAGATCAGGCCATGACAAAATTAAGGCAAGCGTTGTCGGGTGCTTCCAACAACGCGAATGGGAGATGTCCAGTTCCTCCCAGTGCTCCCGCGAATCAAACAGCACAACGGATTGATAACAACACCCCGAGGGGTGAGGTCAGATTCGACGGGGCCGGGGGGATCGGCAGCGGATCTGGTAACAACAACAGTAATGATCCCTTCAAAAGCGAGCTCGTGCGGTTTATGAGGAAAATAAACACCCGAAGGGACCAAATTCGGGGCGCACCACCAATGTTGAAGGGACCAGACTCAAAGAAATACACCAGTTGCCGTTCAAACCGAGCTCGACACTTGAGTTAATTCCGAAGCGGTTCAAAATGCCAAATGTACCAATATAATGGCGGTGAAAGGAAACGACTTGGCTCCACACGAGATTGAGTCGGTCCTGCAGAAGAAGTTCAGAGAAACCTTCACGAAGGGGGCCCTGACATAGTACTCACTCTTACCAGAACACTTAATAGATTCCTTTGAGATGCTCGCAGACTCTTTCATCAAGACCCATGCAAGGGCTAGGAAGGTACAGGCCCAAAAAGCGGACATATTAAGAATTACACAAGGAGAGTCCGAATTGCTGCATGAGTTCGTGACCTGGTTTTAGAAAGAAAGGATGTTGCTATCGACCATGCCAGATGCATGGACAGCTGAGGCATTTACTAAGGGGTTGAACAAGCTCCAATGCCTCCCAAATACTGAAAGAAAACCTGCTTGAGTTCCATGCAACTACATGGGCAGATGTCCGTAACCGTTATGAATCAAAGATAAGAATGAAAGATGATCAGCTTGTTTTCCGGCATCAACCAAGGGTCAAGATCAAGAAAAGAACAGGAATAAGTCGAAGGATGATTCTGACGCAGATCGACGATCTTCTAAGGGTCGGTTTTATCCCTAGGAAAGGTCCGAAGGACGAGTTAGAGGGTTCCGATCAGCGGATAGTCGTGATTCGCTCAAATTACACCCTAACAATAGTGTAAGCGATCGATGTCAAATATAGTAACCCAACAAGGTTGGGGTCGAATCCCACAGGGAGTAGGCGTGAAACAATTATCCAATTAATGCAGTACTTTACTTAGTCGTAATTCTATCAAGTAGCCAAATAGAATAAATTGGTGTTGAATGTGTAAAGAAAAGTAAACTAAGAATTTCAGTTTGAGAATAATTTGAACGTAAAAAATATGAAGTTAAGATACTAAGGTTGTGTTCCCCCTAATGTAGTAGAATGCTTTCGATACTGATATTGAATCCGTTCTTGATATGCAATCGGTTCTTATTAACTTATTATCCAGTATTTTCCAACACGTGGATAATGTATCCTCTTATGATTCTTCCGAATACAAAAGATTCAAACTTAAGAACACCCAATCATTCGCCAATTTAAAATCTACTTATTCCTAAGTGATTTCATTAAACAAGGTTTAAAGCCTTGAATTATCGTTATTTATCTCTACCAAACTCTATCTCACTTTTCCAAGATACGATAGCGTAAACTGGCACTCGTTAATGTTTGCAACCACTAACGATTAATTTAAGAACAAGAAATAAATAAATATCAAGCTTCTTTCGAAATTGAAATCAATATCAAACTCTCAATAACTTTCTACCCATCTAGGGTTAACAACCTCAGTATTAGAGTTTAGTTACACATATTAAAAACTGAAGAACAAAGAAGAATAACTGAATGCATCTTATAAGAATATAGAATTCTCAGTTTTGATCACCCAAAAACTTCTCTCAATTCGAAAAATAACCAAAGGCGGTAATTTGCACTATGAATTCTGACCAGTCTCTCCTCACACAACCCTAGAAAAGCTATTTATAGAAGCCCAAAACCCGAGGCGAGCAGCAGTTACGTTTGACTTCAGTACACGTCTGCGGTCGCATTCCTGTCGCAGAGCAGGAATGCGGTTCGCAAAACTTTCACGTTCCATCGCAGATCATACCAGTCAGCTTCCTTCTCGTCGCGGCTGAAAATGCGGTTCGCATATTGACTTGCGATCGCAGAATGCGCTCGCAGTCTTTGCTCTATTTTTCACCCAGACTCTGTTCGTGTTTGCGATGAGAATGCGGTTCGCATTCCTGTTTTTCAGTCGCATTTGCGACCGCATTCTCCACCTGAAAGTTGGCTTAAAGTTCTGTCTGCATCTGCGATCTTCCTATGAATTCTGTGACTCGCATAGCTGTTTTGCGATCGCATAATCTACCCTGCGATGCTTCTGACCTCTTTTCTTGCCTTTAACTGGCTTTTTGGACTTCTTTACATGCTTCTGGATCTCTTCACTCAATACACTACAATCGCATTAAAATTACATAAGTATCGTGATAATTAGCAAGTAGAACAAGTTAACTCTAAACAAATAGTATCAAAAGGTGCCGAAATTACCCGGCACATCAACACCCCCAACTTAAGCTCTTGCTTGTCCTCAAGCAACTAGCACGACACTGTTCCTAAACTAGACTCTACTTATCAAATATGAAGCAACACCGACCAAGGACGGTGTTTATTGTTAACATCTTAAGTGTAACCATTTTTTCCACTGCACCCCCTTTGAATCATTAACGTGCTCAAAGGCAAACAATCAATTAGTGAACTTTGAGCCTCAACAAAGTAACTAAATGCTACTTTCAGCTGAATTTACTTATGCTTTACTCAAAGCTCAACTGACTATCAACCTAGCAGTGTATGTGCCCTCACTAGAAAGAAAGTCCCACTCTCACAGTATTTATCATAGCAAAATCTAGGGACAAAAGAACTAGTACACTCGCTCTTAGAATAGAATTTCAAGTGCCACCACCTGCCATGCCATAGGCTTTCCCTTATTTTAATTCATCGCCTAGTTATAAGAACACTTGGGTAGAGATCACAAAAGGACTTTATAAGCTTGTAATGTCGGTTTAAGGAAGGGTAGGATGTATATTTAGATAATAGTGGCTACTTCCTCCTTGAACACTCATTACACTCTTCTTTCTTTCAACCTTTTGTTCCTTTTTGATCCCTTAGCCTCAATGGCCTTACAATCCCGCATTAAACCCCACTTGCGTACCTCTTTATTTTATTTTCAAGCTTCTTTATACCACCCACATAGAATATTTCTTTTTTTTTTTTCCGAAGCTTCCATAGATTAACAAAAGCTTTTGAGGTACGGGGTTCCAGTTTTATTTCACGATCTTGCCCATTTTCTTATTGATCCCCACCCCCAACTTAAATTTTAACAATATTCTCAATGTTCAAGAAGGAATGGGTTCAAAAGAAGTCATCTTTGATGAATGGGATAAGGTTGTAATGCGGAGGCCAAGAAAAAGGCTACAAGGCTCAAAATAGGGTACTAGTGATATTCATTATGCACAGGTCAGCTGAAAAGGCTAGAAAGGTTTCATCACTAATCAAAGAAAGCCTAAGATCACTTCTCTAACTTAGCGTACATATTATAGGCAACGAAGAACCAACCGGGCAAGTTCTGATGGCAGCAGTGAACACAAGAACTATCAAAACAATGAGCTCACAACAACTGTTTGGTTAACATAGTTTACAGCTTTGGAGTTCGCATTTAGTAACTCGAGGCTTTCCTCGTGTATAAATACACGCTTCTAAGTAGACCTAGAGTTACTGGGCGAGCCTCAAATCCACCTAATTGATTAGTTCTAGGGGTTTATACTTCACATATGGTTACATACTTGATTGTCAACCGATGTACCATCCTGGTCAATATACTTCATACTCAACTGCCCGGTTCTACTATTACACCCTTGAAAAAGAACTCGACAAAAGAAAAAACAAGGGGAGTTTATTGCTAACTATTTGATTACAACACATATACACACAAATCATAAAAACATTACTATATAAACATATCAACTGTCACCCACATGTTCACAAGTCAATCAAATATACAGACAAAATAGAAAAGTAAGGCGACCACCCCCAACTTAAGCACATGCATTGTCCCCAATGCATAAAATAAAATACAAAGGACAAGGGGATCCTTGGAGGCGCAGTGGCGCGAAGAAAATAACCTAGCCCTCTGCCGGTGCTGGAGGAGAGGAGTGAGTCTGGTCCAAAGCCGGTGGGGGAGCCGATGAGCTACTACCATCTCCTGCTGATGGCCATCTCCTGGCAGCCTTATTTACTAGTGATCGCTTAATGGCTTCGTCGATGTCTGCCTGCTCTTGTTCTTCCTCTACTGTGGGCACTACAATTTCTTTGCCTTTTGGCTTGGGGGTTGCACCCTCCTCGAGCTAGCCTCCTCAGAGTCCTCCCCTTCAGATTTTGAAAACCCTTCCGAAGTCTCGTCATCAGTAGATTCAACCAGAACTGTAGGGGCGGGAGGCTGGGACACTTTAGCAGATGACGGTTGGATGTCCGCCATGAGTGTCGTGAAGTCGAGTCCCAAGTCAGCAGGGCCAACACCCTGATCACCCTCGTTGGGGAGGAGAGGAGCTACGTCGAACTCCAGATTTTTCATCTTCTGGAGGTCGGTCTTTAGGGATTTTACATCCTCCCGCAGTTGGGGTAGATCCCTCACTCCACCTTTTTCAATGCTGTCAACCCTCGACTCAAGCTTTGTCAACCTCTCTCCGAAGTCTAATTGTTGTTGTTGCAGCGGAGTCAAGGCTTGTTTAATTAGTGAGGGAAATGTTTTCAAGAGCTGTTCTACTTTAGCATTAGCATGATGAGCAATTAAACCAAGTCTTGAAATGGCTGGCATGGGTGAGGCTGATGGGCCGGTGGTAGCTGATGGTGTAGGTGCTTCAGCAGCTGTAGAAGGTTCAGGATCTTGAGGAGACAGGAGGTTCTGAGAGTCAATGTCTTCTATTGGGGTTGTTGTTGGGGCCGATGCATCGCTGATACGAGTGATATCAATATCTCTCGTAGACCTCCCAAGTCTGTCTCGTTGTGGTAGGAATGGGACATCCACCTCTTGGCAAAGGGTGGTGATCAGACTTGGGAATGGGAGTGATGTGGCCCGCTGAGTAGCTCGGATACCAATTTCCTGGAAGATCAGGCTCCCCACATTAATTTTAACCCCCTTCATTATACATGCAATGAGAAATGCCTTCTCAATGCTGATTTCTGTTTCATTTCTGGAGGGTACTAGATGAGAAGTGACGAAGCTTAGCCAATATTCGGCTTCCCTCGTGAGGTCCTCTTTCTAAATTTTCCTTCCAGGATTGATCCATGTTTGAATCCCCTTCGCAATGGTGGACGCTATCCATCCACGCTCATGTTCTCTGTTGGAGTACTTTGCATCATACTCCGCTGTGCCTGATTCCCATTCGGGGAAGAATAGTTCATTGATGTGGTTGCTGTCACAGAACACAGCATTCCCCCGAACATGGACAGTGCCGGTGAAAAGTCTATTGCGTCTATGGTATGCTGATCGTGATGCTCCGTATGACGCATAGAATTCCCGGACCATTGACTCGTTGTACTCCTTTGGGTCTGTAGTGAAGTACTCCCAGTTCCTCATTTTAATGTTGTCCAGGATGTGAGGGTATTGTTTTGGAAGCCCATTCAGACTCAACTTTTTCTCCGGCAGAATCCTTCGCTTTGCGAGTGCTTCCCGGAATAAAGACCTTGAGCCTTCAACTTCAAAGCGAAGCTGAAGGTCATCTCCTTTCTTCCTCCGTGCCTCCGCAACTAGATCAACTTCCGGAAAGCAATCCTCCTCTTCAGACTGGGAGGTGTTAGGTCAAGTTGAATCTTTCTTTGCTCGTTTGGTTGGTTCGGAGGTTGAAGCGGTGGAAGGACTTTTGCTTTTGGGATGTTTTTTAGCCATGTCTGCATAAATAGCATATGTTAGTGACATTATCATTATTCGAGAAAAGACAAAAACAGGAGGGATAATCAAAGAGTTGTAGAAGTGCGATGTGATTTGCGATCGCAGAACCACTATGCGAATCGCAAACCACATCGCATAGTGGTTATATGCATAAGACTGTTCATCGCATACAAATGCGATCGCATTCTCATCGCAAAATGAGATCTGCGATCGCAGAACCACCGCATAATTCATCAGTTGTAGCTAAAGGTTCTGAGTGTGTTCGCAGTGGATCTGCGGTTCGCACTTTGGTTTTGCGATCGCAGATTCACCGCATTTGTCATGTTGCTCAGACATCTAGGGTTTAGGAAATGCGATCTAATTGCGGTCCACATTTTGAATTTGTGGACCGCAAATACCTTCAAATACCCAAGAATATGCATCCCTTAAGCAAAGAAACCCAAAATTTCTGTTTTCCACTCGAAGATCCTTGAACTACGTTACTGAATAATAAACCCTAGGTTTTCAAACTATGACTGTAAGAGGAAGCAAAAAGTGCACATACCTTGAAGTATATGGATGCTCTTAGATTAAGGGTAGATGAACTCTTTGCCTGACAGTTGTACTTTCCGATGAGGTTCGTCGGAATTTTTGCTCTTTTTCCGTCTTCTCTTCTTTTTTGTTTGTTTGTGGTGTTTTTTTTTTTATATACTTAGAGCGCAGGGTAAAAAATAGGAAAGAGAATGCGAACACTTACCTGTTAGGTATGCGAGGTAAATACGGTTCGCATAATGGAAAGGCGAACCGCAAATGATGAAGTCCACCGCATTTTCAACCAGCTTGTGAGCTGAATTTTCTATGACGGTTTGCGGTTGAAATGCGGTTCGCAGAATTGAATATGCGAACCGCATATTAAGAGCCTCAATCGCATTTTCAACAGACCTCAGAGCTAAATTCTCTGTGTCTGTTTGCGGTTGAAATGCGAACCGCAGATTTTCGAGCTTCATCGCATTGTGTCTCATAATTGTTGCTTGACTTTCTGCTTCACTTTGCGGTGAGAATGCGGTTCGCATACTTCAAATGCGAACCGCAAATGTGTTGAACTGCGTCGCATTTTTACTGACTATTCTTGCTCATCTTTCTACCTCACAATGCGACACAAATGCGATTCGCATATCACAAATGTGATCGCATATGTGCTACATTTTTCACGTCGACATTTTTCTGCAGTTTCAACAACTTCTCGCTAATTCTTGTGTTCATCCATCACATTCCTGCATCTAAAGACCCTTCAAACAGAACTAAGTACAAATGTAAACTTGAGTTATAAATAAATAAAGAAAAAGAAGAAAAGCACAACTTAAATAAACACAAAAAACGACTGATACCACACATGGGTTGCCTCCTATGAAGCGCTTGATTTAACGTCGCGGCACGACGATGCTAGGATGTCTCTGCACTCATTCCGTAGGTGGGACTTGATCATCTTGTAGAGCCAGCTGCTCTACCACGTATTTTTCTCCACCTATACCCAGATAATGTTTGATTCGCTGCCCATTAACCTTGAAGGTTCGGAGCCCATCCTCCGATGCCAATTCGACAGCTCCAAACGGGGAGACATTTACAACCTTGAATGGTCCCGACCATTTGGACTTCAGCTTCCCTGGAAATAATTTAAGTCTCGAGTTGAATAGCAACACCAGGTCTCCCGCCTTAAACTCTCTCTTCAAGATCTTTGAATCATGGACGAACTTCATTCGTTCTTTATAAACTGCTGCACTCTCATAGGCATGAAATCTGAATTCCTCCATTTCATTCAATTATGCAAGCCTTAAAGCTCCGGCCTCCGCCCAATCCATGTTTAGTCTCTTTAAGGCCCACATAGCCTTATGCTCGAGTTCTACGGGTAAATGGCAAGCCTTCCCAAAGACTAACCGATATGGGGATGTACCAATAGGAGTCTTGTAAGCTGTACGGTATGCCCAAAGAGCATCGTCTAGCTTTCTTGACGAATCAGTCCTATTTGCGTTCACAGTCTTGGACAGGATGCTTTTGATTTCCCTATTAGATACTTCAACTTGGCCACTTGATTGTGGATGATAAGGCGTGGCAACCATATGCTTAACCCCATATTTGTCGAGGAGGCCTTTGAACACTCTGTTATAGAAATGTGATCCTCCATCACTGATGATGACTCTTGGGTTGCCGAACCTGATGAATATATTCTTCTTTAGGAACGTGGTCACACTCCGAGCTTCGTTGTTTGGCAAGGCAACGACTTCTATCCACTTGGATAAATAGTCCACAGCCACTAGGATGTATTTCATCCCACATGAGCTTATGAAAGGGCCCATGAAGTCAATACCCCAAACATCGAATAGTTCGATTTCCATAACAAATTTCATAGGCATCTCATGCCTCCTCGAAATCGGGCCCTATCATTGGCATTGGTCGCACGACTTCACCAACTGATTAGCATCCTGATAAATGGTTGGCCAGTAATATCCACACTCCAAAACCTTTGCAGCTGTTTTGTTGCCCCCATGATGACCCCCTACTGGTGAGTCATGGCATGCTTTCAGGATCGGTAGCATCTCTTCCTCGGGTACGCATCTTCGAATGATGTTATCCGCACAGACACAGAATAGGAATGGTTCTTCCCAATAATAATTTCGAGAGTCCCTCAAGAACTTCTTCCTTTGGTACGATTCCCCTTCCGGAATAAAATCGCTGACGATGTAGTTAGCGATGTCAGCATACCATGGTGCAACTGAATTAGATATCATTAGTATAAGTTCATCTGGAAAGGAATCATTTATCTTCAACTCTTCTTTTTGTCTCCCTGCTTCCTCCAATCTCGACAAGTGATCTGCCACTTGGTTTTGTGTTCCCTTACGATCCATGACTTCAAAGTCAAACTCTTGTAGCAGTAAAACCCATCGGATCAGTCGAGGCTTAGCATCCTTTTTCGCCATCAAATAACGGAGAGCAGCATGATCTGTATACACAATCACTTTGGAGCCCAATAGATATGCACGGAACTTCTCAAATGCATACACAATAGCTAACAATTCCTGCTCCGTTACAGTGTAGTTCATTTGCGCTCCATTAAGTGTCTTGCTAGCATAGTATACTGGGTGAAGAATTTTGTTGTGCCTCTGTCCCAGCATCACTCCAATAGCGACACCGCTAGCATCACACATAAGCTCAATAGGTAAAGACCAATCCAGTGTGACAATGATAGGAGCTGTGGTGAGCTTCATTTTCAGTTCTTCAAAAGCAGTGAGGCATTTTTCATCAAAGACGAACTTGGTATCTTTCTCTAAGAGTTTACACATTGGGTGTGCAATCTTTGAGAAGTCTTTTATGAACCGTCTGTAGAATCCAGCATGCCCTAGAAAGCTACGGACACCTTTCACTAATATGGGAGGAGGAAACTTGGAGATGATCTCAATTTTTGCCTTATCCACCTCAATACCATGCCTGGAGATTTTGTGCCCCAAAACAATACCTTCATCCACCATAAAGTGGCATTTTTCCTAATTTAATAGAAGGTTTGTTTCTTCGCATCGTTTCAACACTTTCTTGAGATTCTTCAAACATTGCTCAAACGTTTCCCCAACTACCGAGAAATCATCCATAAAGACTTCGAGGAAATCTTCCACCATATCAGAAAAAATCGACATCATGCACCGCTGGAATGTAACTGGAGCATTGCATAAGCCGAAAGGCATTCAACTGAAGGCAAATGTTCCATATGGGCAGGTGAACGTTGTCTTCTCCTGATCTTCCAAAGCAATATTTATCTGATTGTACCAGGAGTAGCCGTCGAGGAAGCAGTAAATGGACTTTCCGGCTAGCCGATCAAGCATTTGATCAATAAAAGGCATAGGGAAGTGATCCTTGCACGTGGCACTATTGAGCTTCCTGTAATCCATGCATACTCGCCATCCAGTTACGGTCCTTGTTGGAATCAGCTCATTCTTTTCATTCTTGACCACGATCATACCTCCTTTCTTTGGCACACACTGCACTGGACTCACCCACGAGCTATCGGCAATCGGGTAAAAACTCCTGCATCTAGCCACTTTATTATCTCTTTCTTCACCACTTCTTGCATTGATGGATTTAGCCTTCTCTGGTGCTCCACACTTGGTTTTGTTCCGTTTTCAAGTTGAATCTTGTGCTCATAGATTCCTGCCGGAATTCCTCGGATGTCCGCGATTGTCCATCCGATTGTCTGTCTGTGTTCCTTCAAAACTGTCAGCAACTGCTCTACCTGCACATCATTCAATAACGAAGACACAATTACTGGTAAAGTGTTATTTAGACCAAGAAATTTATACCTCAAATGCGACGGAAGTGGCTTGAGCTCTAATTGGGGTGGTTCAATAATGGAAGGCTTTGCTGGAGGTGTGGCTCGATTCTCCAAATCTAAGGACAGTTTTGGTGGAGTATAAGAGTAAGAGCCATGACTTTCTAACGCATTCACCGACTCCATGAACCCATCCAAGTCATTTCCATCAAAATTCAGCAATATGGCTGCCAGTGCCTCACCAAAACACTGCTCTTCCATTTTCATCTCAACGGCTTCATCAACTTCATCAATAATACCGATTAATGAAATGTTCTCATACTCGGTTGGAATCTTCATCCCTTTGCTGGCTTGAAAAGTGACTTCTTCATTATTTACCCGGAACTTAATTTCATTGTGCTCCGAGTCCATAAGAGCTCGTCCAGTCGCTAAGAAAGGTCTTCCCAGTATAATGGGGATTTCCTTGTCTACAGCACAGTGAAGGATCACAAAATCAGCTGGAATATTAAACTTTCCAACTTTCACAATTACATCATCCACAATACCAACTGGTCTCTTGATAGATCGGTCAGCCATTTGCAACCTCATGCTTGTCGGCCTCGGCATTCCTAACCCAGCTTGTTTGTAGATGGCTAGAGGCATTAGATTAATACTAGCTCCATTGTCACACAACGCCTTAGCAAACTCGCGTACTCCAATAGTACACGGAATAGTGAAAGCTCCTGGGTCCTCTTTCTTCTGGATCGGATTAGTGGCTATGATAGAGCTGACCCTGTGAGTCACATTTACCACCTCATTCCTGGTGGTTCTCTTTTTCGTAATCAGATCCTTCAGATATTTGGCAAACCCAGGCATTTCTTGAAAAGCCTCTAAGAAAGGTATATTGACTGATAGTTGTTTGAGAATGTCGTAAAACTTCTCAAACTTGCTGTCGTCAACTCTCCTTGCAAGTCTCTGAGGAAAGGGAGGAGGAGGTCGAGGAATTTGCGGAAGAACGGTTGGTGTTTCTTCTGCCTTATCCTTTACCCTTTTCTGAGTCTCATCTACGTTCACTACAATTTCTGGATTCTCACCTACCTCAGCAACATTATCTCTTTCAATTTCACCCTCTTTCTGAAGCTCTTCAGCATCATCTTTACCCTGTAATGTCTTACCACACCTAGTCGTGACAACCATGATATGAGCAGTTGGGCCACTTTCACTTCCTTTAGGATTTGCAATCGTGTCGCTAGGAAGTGTTCCTTTTTGTTGTGGATATTGCTCACGAGAAAGGTCCCTCATTTGCAATTCCAACTTTTGGATCGCTGCTGTGTGGGAGCCAACCAATTTAGTCATGTTTTTCATGGACATGTCTGACTTCTCTTGGTTCTGTAATATTCTCTCGAGCATACTCTCCAATTTAGATTCACTTGAGGATCCCTGATTTTGATAGTGCCCTTTCGGAGGAACATAGGGGTTGGAACTTCGATTTGGAAGATGGTTACCGTTGTTCCCCACTAGGGCCAGTTTGATCATTCCGCCATTGTTGGGGACCTTGCCCTTGCGGGTTTGGTCTCCAATGATTTTGTGTTGCTTGACCCTGGTAAGGTTGCCTTTGATAACCTCCATGAGTATTATTGACAAAATTCGCCTCTTCATATTCTTCACTTTGCATTGGTTGCACATTCTCCACTATATTGATTTTCTTCTTCTAATTTTCTGTGAATAACTTTGTCAAGTCATTGACATTAGTAGCAAGTTCAGCAATCACTTGGTCCCTTTCTTGGTTTTATTTGATCAAGTTATTCATAGAAGGAGACCCAATTGTAATGCCACCTGTAGTATCCTCCGAATGCCAATCTTGATTATGTTTAGCCATCTTGTCCAAAATCTGCGTGACTCTAGCGAAGGTCTTATCCATGAACGAACCAACAGCAGCATTCCTCGCTATAGATTGGTTCATAGGGTCCAAACCCATGTAAAACTTTTCCAGCAAAATGGAGTCTGGAAAACCGTGGTTTGGCGACCTCACCAAATACAATTTGAACCTCTCCCACGCTTCGCGCAGCTGTTCACCCGGTAGTTGATTGAAGAAAAATATCTTGTCCCGGAGTTCAGATTTCTTGCTTTGTGGAAACCACTTTAACAAGAATGCCCGGACCAGCTCAGGCCATGAACGGATGGAATTTGGAGGAAGGTTTTGAAGCCATCTCCTTGCATCTCCAGCCAACGAATACTTAAAGCATCTGAGCCTTAATGCATCGTCAGAGACGTTATTTTGCTTGTGCGTCGCACAAACACCCAAAAAGTTCCTGAGGTGCTGCGTCGGATCGTCATCAGTAGAATTTCTGAAGTATCCTTCAGCTTTCAACATCAAAATCAGCCCATGTTCTACTTTGAACGTAGCAGCACCTATAGCTGGAGGTACTATAGCATTGGTATCTTCAATATATTCTTCAATGTTGGCAAACGGATTATCTTCCTGCTCCACATCCACATCATCTATATGTTCTGCCATATCTTCCTGCAAACAACCACCAAAACAAACAACGTGCAATCAAGTGGAATTAGACTTATAGTAAAGTATACACTAATCAGAAATTTCAAAACCGTATTCCCCGGTAACGGCGCCAAATTTGATTCTCTCAAATTACACCTTAACAATAGTGTAAGCGATCGATGTCAAATATAGTAACCCAACGAGGTTGGGGTCGAATCTCACAGGGAATAGGCGTGAAACAATTATCCAATTAATGCAGTACTTAGTCGTAATTCTATCAAGTAGCCAAATAGAATAAATTGGTGTTGAATGTGTAAAGAAAAGTAAACTAAGAATTTCAGTTTGAGAATCATTTGAACGTAAAAAATATGAAGTTAAGATACTAAGGTTGTGTTCCCCCTAATGTAGTAGAATGCTTTTGATACTGATATTGAATCCGTTCTTGATATGCAATCGGTTCTTATTAACTTATTATCTAGTATTTCCCAACACGTGGATAATGTATCCTCTTATGATTCTTCCGAATACAAAAGAGTCAAACTTAAGAACACCCAATCATTCGCCAATTTAAAATCTACTTATTCCTAAGTGATTTCGTTAAACAAGGTAAAGCCTTGAATTATCGTTATTTATCTCTACCAAACTCTATCTCACTTTTCCAAGATACGATAGCGTAAATTGGCACTTGTTAATGTTTGCAACCACTAACGATTAATTTAAGAACAATAATAAATAAATATCAAGCTTCTTTCGAAATTGAAATCAATATCAAACTCTCAATAACTTTCTACCCATCTAGGGTTCACAACCTCAGTATTAGAGTTTAGTTACACATATTAAAAACTGAAGAACAAAGAAGAATAACTGAATGCACCTTATAAAAATATAGAATTCTCAGTTTTGATCACCCAAAACTTCTCTCAATTCGAAAAATAACCAAAGGCGGTACTTTGCACTATGAATTCTGATCAGTCTCTCCTCACACAACCCTAGAAAAGCTATTTATAGAAGCCCAAAACCCGAGGCGAGCAGCAGTTACGTTTGACTTCAGTACACGTCTGCGGTCGCATTCCTGTCGCAGATCAGGAATGCGGTTCGCAAAACTTTCACGTTCCATCGCAGATCATACCAGTCAGCTTCCTTCTCGTCGCGGCTGAAAATGCGGTTCGCATATTGACTCTGCGATCGCAGAATGCGATCGCAGTCTTTACTCTATTTTTCACCCAGACTCTGTTCGTGTTTGCGATGAGAATACGGTTCACATTCCTGTTTTGCGGTCGCATTTGCGACCGCATTCTCCACCTGAAAGTTGGCTCAAAGTTCTGTCTGCATCTGCGATCTTCCTATGAATTCTGCGACTCGCATAGCTGTTTTGCGATCGCATAATCTACCCTGCGATGCTTCTGACCTCTTTTCTTGCCTTTAACTGGCTTTTTGGACTTCTTTTTCATGCTTCTGGATCTCTTCACTCAATACACTACAATCACATTAAAATTACATAAGTATCGTGATAATTAGCACGTAGAACAAGTTAGCTCTAAACAAATAGTATCAAAATGTGCCGAAATTACCCGGCACATCAAGTTGCGCCCAATAAAAGAATTGATTGCGGCCGGAATAGCAGGTCATTTCAAGATAAAGAGGCATTGGGCTCTCGGGATTCCACCTATCACGGGCTTTTCGAGTACAATTTCAATGTCAGCATAGCAGAGCAGGTATAGGCAATGAGAAACATCAAGGAAGCGCGGTTCCCAAGGCCAATGAGATCTGATCCTAGCCATAGGAATCCTAATCTATGGTGCGAGTGTCATGGGACGAACGGCCAGCGGACTGGGGACTGCCGGCATTTGCACAAGGGGGTGGCGACATTGTTAAAGAATGGACATCTCAAGGAATTCTTAAGCGTTCGGGCTAAAAACAATTATGGCCGCAGTCGGGGCAACGCAGAGCCCTCAAGATAGGTGAAGACCCTCATCGACAAACCATCAACATGATTTTGGGGGAAACGAGATCAACGTTGTAACCTTCTCGGCAGCAAAAAAGACAAAAGTGTCAGTGACTCATAGCATGAGACTCTGAGAAGTCGCCGAGGATGACATCACCTTCATATAAGAGGATGCCGATGTACTTCTATTGTCGCACAATGATGCCCTAGTAATTTCTCTTAATGTTCTAGATTTTAAATTTAAACGTCTTTTGATGGACCCAGGAAGTTCAGCCAATATCGTTCAACGGAGAGTGCTAGAGCAAGCCAAGCTAACTGGAAGCATCATTCCGGCAACCAAGCTCTTCGTCGGGTTCAACTTAGCGAGTGTAAAAACCCGAGAGGAGATCTTGCTGCCCGCGAACGTCGAAGGGGTCATGAAGACTACCTTGTTTGAAGTAGTAGATGGCGACATAGGCTACAACATAATTCTTGGCAGACCATGGTTACACGAGATGAAGGCCGTACCACCAATAAATCACCAACTTCTGAAATTCCCAACTCCAGAGGGAATCAAACAAATAAGAGGAGATCAACCGGCAGCAAGGGAAATGAACGCGGTCTCAGTTTCCAGCGGTAAAGGGAAGGAACACGCGACATAGCAATTATAGGGATCGACTCCTGCTCCCGAATCATATAAAGACGAAAAAGAGGAGGATTCATCAGAATCCCACCAGGTGCCAAGGTATTTCCAGGTACCGGAAGAAACAGACGTGACTAAGTCCGCGGCGGAGGAACTCGAACAAGTAGCATTGTTTGGAAAGTTTCTAGAGAGGAAGTTCCCGTTGGGGACAGTACTAATCCCCGAGCTCGGGACAGGATTTGTTGAATTTCCTAAAACTAACGTTGATTGTTTTGCATGGTGGCACGTGGATATGACAGGTATCCCGCTAGAGGTGGCCATGCACAAGTAAAGCTTGGACCCAAGCATCCCGCCGGTAAGGCAAAAGAAGCGCCCAATTGTCGTGGTCAGAAACAGGTTTGTTAAGTAAGAGGTAACTCGATTGCTCGATATCGGTTCAATTCGGGAGGTAAAGTATCTCAACTGGCTAGCTAACATAGTAGTAGTTCCAAAAAAGAATAATAAATTCCGTATGTGCGGTAGATTATAAGGATCTGAATAAGGCGTGCCCAAAAGACTCGTTTCCATTGCCAAACATTGATCAAATGATTGATGCAACGCCGAACACGAGTTGATGAGCTTCCTCGATGACTATTCTAGGTACAACCAATCAAGATGAACCCGGAGGATCAGGAAAAAATTTCATTCATAATGAACTTTGGCACATATGGCTACAATGTGATGCCCTTCAGGCTTAAGAATGTCGGAGCCACTTATCAGAGGCTCGTGAACAAAATGTTCGAAAAGCAGATAGGGAAAACAATGGAAGTTTACAGAGATGATATGCTGGTTAAGTCTTTGAAGGCACATTTGAAACACCTCTGAGAGACCTTTGACATCCTAAGGAGGAACAATATGAAGCTTAACCCCGAAAAGTGTGCGTTCGGAGTCAACATTGGTAAATTTTTAGGTTTCCAGGTGTCACAAAGGGGGATCGAATTCAATTCCTACAAGATTAAAGCCATCGAGGACATCCCAGACCAGCTGACAAACGTGAAAGAAGTCCAAGGACTAACCGGAAGACTGGACGCTCTTATTAGGTTCATTTCTCGGTCTTCGAAAAAATGCCATCACTTTTTCTCACTTCTGGAGAAGAATAACAACTTCGAGTGGACTCCAGAATGCTAGTAGGCTCTAAAAGACCTAAAACAATATCTATCAAGCCCTCCGTTACTATCAAAACTGGAGGAAGGCGAACAGTTGCTAATATATTTAGCGGTACCGGAGGTAGCGGTAAGTGCTGTTTTAGTCCGGGAAGATGAAGGTACATAATCTCCTATTTATTACTTTAGCAAAATTTTATCAGGAGTGGAAACCCATTATCCACACCTCAAAAAATTGGCCTTAACTCTCGTAGTCGCCGCTCGAAAGCTTAGGCCTTATTTCAGTGCCACCCGATACCATGGTGACAACCTTTCCCCTGTGGAATGTCCTTCACAAACCTGAATCGTCATGTTGATTGGCCAAATGGGCAGTTGAAATTAGTGAATTTGATATCGAATATAAACCCAAGATTGCGATTAAATCACAAGTTTTAGCGGACTTCATGGCCGATTTCAGTCCCGAGCTGCTGCCTTTGGCCACAAAGGAAGCGGTGATGGTGTCGCAAAAGACATCAGGAGTTTGGACCTTGTTCATGGATAGAGCTTCTAACGTGAAAGGATCCGGGCTTGGGGTGGTCTTAGTCACGCCCTCGGGAGAATTCCTGAGACAGGCCATAAAAACTGTTCCCTTGACTAATAATGAAGCCTAGTATGAAGCTTTGATTGTAGGAGTTGAACTGGCCGGGGGACTAGACTCCGAGGTCATTGAAATCCAATGCGATTCCTAACTGGTGGTACATCAAGTGTATGGAATCTTCGACACCAAGGAGGAATGCCTGCATCAATATGTGGTGAAAGTTCAAACTCTACTCGCACGATTCAGGGAATGGTCAATGACTCACATCCCAAGAGAAGCAAATGCAGAAGCAGATGCATTGGCCAATCTGGGCTAGTCGACGGAAATAAAGGGATTAGATTCCGGTACAGTTGTACATCTTATGCACTCAGTACTGGATGTTGATGTTTATTATGAAGTAAATACAACCAACCTTTTCTAGGACTGGAGGAATGAGATCATCGACTACCTTGAGCACGACAAGCTGCCTGAAGATCCGAAGGCATCCCGGGCACTTCGCACCAAAGCAGCCACTCCAACTTCTGGGGAGGACAGTTATACAGAAGGTCGTTCCAAGGCCCGTTGGCTGATGCTTAGGAGCCTCCGAGGCTAATTACGTCATGAGAGAGATTAACGAAGGAATTTGTGGAAATTATTCAGGTGTAGATTAATTGGTGTTAAAATTAGTTAGGGAAGAATACTACAGGCCCTGGATGGAACAAGACGCTAAAGTGTTCGTTCAGAAATGCGACAAGTTCCAACGCCATGCACCGTTAGTGCACCAATCGGCAGAATTGCTACATTCGGTATTATCCCCATGGCCATTCATGAAATGGGGGATAGATATAGTCGGACCGCTGGCACCAGCTCCCGGGAAGGTAAGATTTCTTTTAATTTTAACTGATTATTTTACAAAGTGAGTCAAAGCAAGTCCTTACCAGAAAATCGATGAGCGTGAAGTGGTCGATTTCCTATGTGACAATATAATTTGTCGGTTCGGAATACCGAAGGAGATTGCCTATGAAAACGTGGCACAGTTCATAGGCTCAAAGGTCACAAAATTCCTTGAAGACTTGAAAATCAAAAGAATAACATCTTCTCCATACCACCCGAGCACAAATGGGCAGGTGGAATCAAACAATAAGGTGATTATTCCAAACCTCAAAGAGGTTGGAAGCAGCCAAAGGCAAATGGCCCGAAGCGTTACCGGGAGTGTCATGGGCTTACCGGACAACAAACAAGTCAAGCACAGAAGAGACACCTTTCGCTCTCATATAGGGAGCAGAAGCTCTGATCCTGGTGAAAGTAGGAGAACCGACCTTGCGATATTTCCGGGCGAACGAAGAAACAAACACCGAAGCATTGCTAGTCAAATTAGAGCTGCATGATAAATGTAGAGACTTGGTGCACATAAGGATGGTGGACCAGAAATAAAGAACGGAAAGGTATTGTAATCGAAGGGCCAATCTCCTCTATTTCAAAGTGGGAAACTTGGTTTTTAGAAAAGTGACTCAAAACACCCAGGAGCTCAACGCAGGAAAGCTAGGTCCGACATAGGAAGGTCCTTACCGGGTTTCGGTTGTCACCAAGAAAGGATCATATGAACTAGAAAACCAAGATAGAGTCAAATTTCTGAGCAACTGGAATGTGACTCACCTCAAAAGGTACTATTGTTGATGAGCACCGCTTATACTAAAAGTATATGCTGCACTCTTTTTTCCTTCGTCCAGTTTTTGTCCCAATTGGGTTTTTCTGACAAGGTAGCAACGGAAAGCATACTACGAAGGAAACGCCATCAACAGAAATAAGACCTTTAAACGATAAGGCATCAAAACGACAAACCACTGCGAGATGGTTAAATAATCTTTGGCTAGGTGGAAAATTCCTAATGGGAAACAAGACCTTCCACCGGTCCAAAGGCTATTCAACCATTTACAAGTTCCCTACAAGCCACTGGGGGTAGTTATATAATCTTTGGCTCGATAGCAAAGTTTCTAACGGGAAATGAAGCTTTCTATCGGACCAAAGATTATCCAACCATTCACTAATGGAATCCTCAAGGGAGCAAGACTTCCAGCGTTCCAATTTGTATTCGAACACTGGGGGAGGGGTGGGGGATGGTATGAGAATACGGCAACCTGATTGCCATAGAAACCGGGACTATGAAATCTGGGAACAAAAGTGTCTCATCGGGATCTGGGACTGCATAACCAGCCCCGTTGAAATAAGTTGTACAAAGTAGCTATATGCAATGGCAATTTCTTTCCTTTTAGCAAAACGAATGCTTATGTACTTTTGAAGATAGAAGGAATAAAATAAAGTTCCTTTATATTTATCTTGTTTCTTGCCCAAACGATGAATTGATTTTATCATTTGAAATTTAATCAAGTACTTCAAGTGCCGGAATAAACACGAGACGTCCTCTTCAAGAGAACCATAAAGATAAGAGGGCCCTCTCTTTTGAAGCCCTCATAGTAAAGGTTGGTTCCAGAAGAGTTTATGCCCGTAACCCAAATGCTATTGGGGAAAAATGCCCCGTAGCTTGCATAATTCGATGCAAAAAAGTAAACTTTGCACAATGCTTAGAAAATAGCACTTTTATTTTATCAAATGTGCCAAGAAGCACAAGTACAAATATACAAAAAGAAAGCAACAAAGGAAGAGAAAACAAAGAGCTAAACTACATCGCCCCCTAGAACTCGGGGGAAAAGAAGCATCAGCACCCCTGGGAGAAGTAGACGGATCTGCCGTCGCCTCAGGATCTTTTTCTTCATCATTATTATCCTCAAGTTCATCCTCGGTTCCTAAGAAATCAGAATCAAAATCAGAAGAGTCAGTTGCATCAAGCTGAGTCGAGAGGCGTCTTTGAGCAGTTGACTCCAGCTCTCGGGCCTTGGCGATTTCGTCGTCAATATCAATAGCTCGCTTTAGCCTATTCCAAGGTTTTTCTCCTCATGCTATTGATATAATATGTTTTTTTGATGATGAGGGAACCTGCTCGGTGATGAAGTTATGATTTGAGCCTATCGACCTCGGTCAGAAGGCCATCTCGCTCAGATCTCGTGGCACTAAGGCTAAGATCAAGATCACGGATAGTGGTTATGTGAACCTTATTATTTATCCATGATCCTCTTATACCTATCCTCCATTTGAGCATGCTTCTCCTCGGCAGCAGCAGCCTCTTCAGCTTTGGAGTTCTAGGCTGCTTCCAAGTTTTTCACTCTCTCAATGAAGGCAGATTCACGCTTGGCAGCAGCAAGCTCAACATTTTGGACCTTAAACCATTTAGCCTTGGCTTCTTGGAACTTTATATTTAGCTGAGAGTCTTCTTGGCTGAGGGCCATCACTTCCTACTCACTCTATTGCAACCGACCCTCTAACTCACCCTCCTCAGTAGGTTTTGCTTCCAGTATCGGGAGGTGAGCAACAATTGGTCCCACTCGGTTTGGAGTCCTTCTTTATCGAGGATTAATTTCTGAAGGCCCTCGGAAGCAAGGATGTTGGCCTGCAAAGCAAAAACCCAAGTTAGAAAATCTTGTCATAGCAAGTCAAGAAGAAACAAGCAGTGAAGAGAACAAGTATGTTACCGCTGCTGCATTGTGCATGGAATTGTTTAACAAACACTCTCCCGAGAGAGAATGTATCTTATTCTTATCATTTTTTGAAGCCAACGACTTGAGATAATTGGCAAGTTTCACCAGCCGGGATAGCAGATAGCATTTGGTAGATACCGAGAGAGAGACACTTTTTCTCTTCTGGGGATCTTCAGAAGGGGTCGAATAGTTGCGCCCCAAATTCCCATGGTCTGGGGACTGGGGAGGAGGAACATCCTCCTCTCGGGCATCTGTGGTTGGTAGGGGGTGATATAGCAGTTTCTGGTGATGAAGGTATCGTCCGTGAGGAAAGAGATGAAGCTGATGGTGTTGTGGGTTGAGAAGCAGCTACAATAGAGGCAGTGCTGTTTGTTGGTTGCTCACCAATCGAAGATGGAAGAGGCGCGGTACTCAGCCCCATAGTACCAGGAGTAGCAGCTAGGACCGGAAAGGGAGAATTGGCATTCTCCACCAAGTGAAACTCTCCCCAGAGCGCTTGGCCATCATCCTCGGTTGGGGTTATAAGCTCTTTAGATTGAGCATTCTGTTGAGCTGATGAAGGTCGTTGTCTCTTTTTGTCACGACCTAGAATTCCCACCCTCGGGACTGTGTGGAGCCTAACATTTCACTTGCTAGGCAAGGCAATATGAGCTACACAGATTAACCATTTTTAACAATTCAAGTCAAATGATAAAGGTGATAATCTAACAGAGAACGTAATCCAAATACAATCCCAGAAACTGGTGTCACGAATGCATGAGCATCTAGAGTACTACAGATAATAGTATGAATAAAATATAACTGTTTGAATCAAAGTAAACAACTAGGATAACAAAGAAGGGGACTTCAGGGATGCGGACGCCATGTAGCTATACCTCAAGTCTCCACTGGTAGCTAGATTCGAGCAATCTCACTTAGTGCAGCTAGTACCAACTCCGGTACCTACACAAGAAGTGTAGAGTTTAATATGAGTACAACTGACCCCATATACTCTGTAAGTGCCGAGCCTAACCTCGACGAAGTTGTGCCGAGGCAAAGGTGGGTCACTTACAATAACTTGTATGCAATAATAATAATAACAGGAAAGACAGGAAATGGAAATAAAGTAGTTAACTCATAAAAACGAACTCGAAATCAAACTAACAAAGGGCCCAGAATAACAACTCTTATAAACTCATCTCAAAATACCAAGGCAAATCCAAACGTCACAAACAAATATAACATAAATCTGTTGTGGCGCCCAGCCCGATCCCACCATATCATCATCTGTCAGTATCATAATCCGTCCTTATTCTGCCATTTCAACTCCTTACCTTTTAATTTCCATAGCAGCGTTCTACCCGCTCCCCAAATAATTTCAATCAACAATAGCAACTCAACAACCAAAAATTTACAAGAATTTCTACATCAAGAGAGTAAAGGAATGAAGCACTGAAGGTTCACATATTAATCAAAGAATCTCTAACAACTCGAATGTTTCAACCTTACCAACTCATCGGTATCTATCAATTAGACAACTCATACAAGCAAAACCACGTTAAAGAAAGCAACAAATATTACAATACTATAAGGCAAGTAAGACATATGACAATACAGATATGCAAGTAAAGTAAGTAGCAAATAAGCATGGAGTCATGGAAGGGATGGACATTTTTAATACAAGAATAACTAATGACAAGTAACAAATATGTTATTGACCATATGATTCAAAATAAGCTTTAGAGACAACCCATAAATGAAAGAGGTTCAATTTTGATCATTTTTAAAAAAGTCAACAAAAGTCAACCCTGGGTCCGCTTGGTCAAAGCCCGAGTTTCGGCCTAAACCCATTCAACCCTAGTCGGGTTATGTGATTTGTTTCGAAATCCATTTCAATTTGAGATCTAAATCTCAATTTTACAAAAATTCCTAATTTTACCCAAATTCCTAATTTCTACCATGAAAATCCTAAATTTGACGTTAAAATCTCATGAAATATAATGGGTAATTGAAAAGAAATGGATTAAAGTCACTTACCAATAAATTTGGGAAGAGAATTCTCTTGGAACCTCTGGAGTGTTTATGGTTGAGAAATGGTGTGAAATGAGCTAAGTCTCATTTTTCTCCTCTTTTACCCAACTGCAGGTGTCGCAATTGCGAAGCCATGTTCGCAATTGCGAGCACTACAAATGTGAGACAAGGTTCGCAAATGTGAACCCTACCTCAGAGCCACAAAAATCACAAATGCGATAAATTTTTCGCAATTGCGAAGACACCACAATCACAAATCTGGAACTTCGCAAATGCGAAGCAGACTCAAAAGCACACTGAGTCGCAAATGCGACTCTGAGATCGCAAATGCGACCCCTGATAATTCGCAAATGCAAACATGTTCCTTGCAAATGTGAATTTACCTAGTCCAGCCCTTGCTCGCAAATGCAAACTCTTTTTTGCAAAAGCGAGGCTCACAATTGCGAGCCAGACCTCGCTAATGCGAGATCTGCAGCAGAACACCACAACAGAAGTGCACCAGCTATCTTCACACTCACCAAACTCATCCGAAACATGTTTGACCACCTGAGCCCCTTGAGTTCCAAACCAATCATGCACACAAGTGTAATAATATCATACGAACTTGTTCGCGCAATGAAATAACCAAAAAAACACCTAAATCTACAAATCAACCCTCAAAACGAATGAAATTTCAAAGTAAAACTCAATGACAACAGAATCACATCTAAGCATCCGAATTATGTCAAATCAATTCTGAATTGCACCGAATTTTGCAGACAAGTTTCAAATAGCGTTACAGACCTGTTCCAAGTTTCAACATCAAAATCCAAACCCGTTAGGTAAGAAGTCAACTTACGGTCAGACTTAGTAAATTTTCAAACTCTCAAAATGATAGTTTCCGGCAAAATGACTCAAATCAATTTAGGGACCTCCAATTTCAATTTGGGCATATGCCTAAGTTGAAATCACGATACAGGACTATTGGAATCGTCAAAATACCAATCCGAGGTCGTTTTCACAAAATGTTGACCGTAGTTAACTCAAGTTATTTTTAAAGCCAAAAATCATGTTTTCTTCAAATTTTTACATAAAAGCTTTTCAAATAGTGATACGGACCACATATGCAAACCAAGAAATGTAAAATAAAAATAACGGAGGTCTCAGAACACAAAATTAGGGGCTAATACTCAAAATGACCTAACGGGTCATCACATTCTCCACCTCTAAAACAAACGTTCGTCCTCGAACGGACATAGAAAGGTACCTGAACTGGTGAAAAGGTGTGGGTATCTACTCTACATATCAGACTCGGACTCCCATGTATCTGTCTCGATCGGCTGTCCTCTCCAGTGCACTCTAACTGAAGGATAACTCTTACACCTCTACTTCCAGAGCTATCGGGCTAGAATGGCCACCGGCTCATCCTCATAAGTCAAATCCTTGTCTAGACGGACTGAGCTAAAATCTAATACATGGGACGAATCACCGTGATACTTTCGGAGCATGGACACACGAAATATCGGGTGGGCTGCTGATAAGCTTGGTGGCAATGCAAGATTGTAGGCCACCTCACCAACTCTCTCAAGGATATCAAAGGGTCCGATATACTTAGGGCTCAACTTTTCCTTCTTCTCGAACCTCATGACACCCTTCATGGGTGAAACCCGGAGCAACTTTTCCTTCTTCTCGAACCTTGTCACACCCTTCATGGGTGAAATCTGGAGCAATACTCTCTCTTCAACCATGAATGCAATGTCACAAATCCTCCGATCGACATAACTTTGCTACCTAGACTACATCGTATGAAGTCGATCTTGAATTATCTTGACCTTTTCCAAGGCATCCTTATCCAAATCGGTATCCAACAACCGAGCCTCTCCTGGATCAAAGCAACCAACTGGCGAATGACACCGCCTTCCATATAGGGCCTCAAAAGGAGCCATCCGAATACTCGATTGGTAGATGTTGCTGTAGGCAAACTCTGCAAGTGATAAGAACTGATCCCAAGAACCCCCAAAATCCATAACACACGCGCGAAGTATATCCTCCAATATCTGAATGGTGCGCTCGGACTATACCTCTATCTGTGGGTGAAATATTGTACTCACCTCAACTTGTGTGCCTAACTCATGTTGTACGGCCCTCCAGAAGTGCGATGTGAACTGCGTACCCCAATTAGAAATAATGGACACCAGCACACCATGCAGACGAACAATCATGCGGATATAGATCTCAGCCAACCGCTATAAAGACTAGGTAACTGCCACCGAAATGAAATGCGCCGACTTGGTCAACCTATCCACAATCACCCATACAACGTCAAATTTCTTCTGAGTTCGTGGGAGCTCAACAAATAAATCCATGGTAATACGCTCCCACTTCCACTCAAGAATCTCAAGTCTCTGAAGAAACCGCCAGGCCTTTGATGCTCGATCTTTACCTGCTGGCAATTCAAACACCGAGCCACATGTACAACTATATCTTTCTTCATTCTTCTCCACCAATAATTCTCCCTCAAATCCTGATACATCTTGGACGCACCTCGATGGATGGAATACCGCGAATTGTGGACCTCCTCAAGAATCAACTCTTGAAGCCCATCGACATTGGGTACACAAATCCGACCCTACATCCGCAACACCCTATCATCCCCAATAGAAACCTTCTTGGCATCACCGTGTCCTAAAGGACAAGCAAATGAGGGTTGTCATACTGACACTTTCTGTTGTGCTCATACGAAGAAGACAACCGCCGCCAATTCTAAGTCATGAACAAGATTATTCTTCTCATGAACCTTTAACTGCCGAGACGCGTATGCAATCACCTTGCCATCCTGTATCAATACTACACCAGGCCCAATACACGGTGCATCACAATAAACAGCATAGGATCCCGAACCCATGGGTAATTAATAAGTGGAAATTTTGACTGCTTATTAACGCCTTTTAGCTTTTGTTTTAGCCCAAAAGCATTGCATAATGTTTCCAAAACAACTGAAATTGTGCAGAATTGCAGGAATGCTGGAAGTTGGGCTCCCGAGATGAAATCTGACTCAAAGAGGAGTAGTCCAAGCACAAAGCAACAAAGGGCACAGAAGCACACAATGTGCGGTCCACAAAAGAAATTGCTGATCATAGAATTCCACCTGTGGCTGCAAACAAGGAAGAAAAACTAAACAGACATTTGTGCAAATTGCCATCCGTACATGAATTGTGCAATTGCAAAAGATGGACTAAAGTTCAAGATCAGAGATATTGCAAAAAGACCAAGTCCAGAGTTTTAGAGAATTGCGGATCGCACAAAGCTTCAGAAAATTGCGGATCGCACAAGATTTGTGCGGCCGTAGAAAACTGTCTTGCGGCTGCAATCCTACTATTGCAGACCGCAGAAGAGTGACTTCCAGCCGCAGTTCTAAATATGCGAACCGTAGAAATATTGCCACGCGGCCGCAATTCAAAATTGTGCGGCCGCAGAATCCCAGCTCCTGCCAGATGAAGAAGTCTGTGGACCACACATGGAATTGTGCGGTTGCAGAGCCTCCCGATGGGCATTTTTGTTCGAGATTTTCAGACTTGTATAAATAGAAGAGTTTCACAAAATTAGGTCAAGTTTGAACCTCTGTAAATACTGTAGCCATTTTTCTTTGCCACTTTTGGAAGTTTACTTTAATTTGGTGTATTTACAATAGATTTTATCATTATTAGCTTACATTATAAGTTTAATTAGTCTTTATTCTTCATTTTATTCAAACCAAAGTATGAGTAGCTAGATTTTTACTAGGGTTGTGACCCAACCCTAGTGTGTGAACTGTATGGGTATTTAAATTAATGCTTGTTTGTGATTGGGCCTTTTTTTTGGCCTAGTTCATGCTTTAATTTGAGGAATTAATGGTTGCAAATATTAGTTCATGCCTATTTGAGTTAGTCTCTTCTTGAGAAAGAGAGACCTGGTCTAGGATAACTTGGCTAAGAAGAAGTTGGGTCAATTGAAAGATTGATTCACTCAATTGAATGGTTCAACCTAGAGATAGTAATAACCCGACTTGAGCTTTTATTAACTGTTTTGTGTGATACCCATTTGGTCGTGAGAAAGCCAAATTGAGCAACACCACTCTCTGACCGGGAGTTATTGAATGGGTAATTTAGAGTTGATAGCTATAATACAACCCAGTCAACAGAACAAGCATTAAAGTCTTTGTCCCATTAGGCAAACACCTAGGTAATGGTCACAGCTCTAGAATTTTTATCAATTTGGAAAAACCCCAAGAAACTATTATCTCTAGTTTTCTTCTTTATTTTGCAATCGATAGAGTAAAATTAGAAACGAAAAATCAATCAACTTTTGGAAGTGAAATCTCGATAATTCAATCACGCGCATTAAGATATATACCCCTAACTCCTATCTTAGCTCCCTATGGATTCGACCTCGACTCTTAGGTGGGTTTCTATAATTGCAAATGACTATTTCATATCTCTATTGATGTGTGCAATTGGACGCAATCTATTTTTGACGCCGTTGCCGAGGAGTTAAAAAATGGTGATAGTTATATATTTGGCTGTGTGTTTGGAGTATTTTCTTTTCCTTCCATGTTACTAACTTGTTTCAGAAATCGTAGGTACAACCATGGCAAATAGTGAGCTCGGAAATATTGCTTTGGGGGATGTGGACATTGAGGATGACCAAGTGGATGAGGTTCCTCTTGAACCTCAAGCCAATAGAAGAGGCCAAAGTGCCTCGTGACAATGTGCCCGTTCCACCCCCATCTCCACCACCAGTGGCTCCACATCGGGTGTTACCCAATGAAGGTTATGCAAGTGCAACGGTCCCTCCCTGTATTATGGCGGGCAACTTTCAAATCACCAACGTGATGTTCACTTTGCTAGAGCAACGAGGTTTCTTTACCGGTGCTCCAAGTCAAAATGCTTAAAAACATTTGAAGGGTTTGTGGAAACTTCTTGGGGGAGCAAATAAACAAATGTCTCCGAGGATGCATTGAGGCTAAGGCTTTTTCCCTTATTTCTACGGGGGAAAGCTTTAGATTGGTTGGAACGTTTGCTGAACCATTCCATTCACACTTAGGATGAGTTGGCAGAAAAGTTTATTTCTAAGTTCTTCTCTCTGGGGCATATGGCTACACTGCGAGATGAGATTCTAACATTCAAGCAAGAGCCTGATGAACCATTACACGAGATATGTGAGCGGTATAGAACAATGGTCAGGGAATGTCCCAACAACAATATGACGGAAAACATGATTCAACAAACCTTCTATTGTAGGATTAAACACGACCAACCAATGTGTGTTGAATCAACTTGCCAGTGGAAATTTTATGACTACGCCTTATGCGGAGGCGTGTGAGAATTTAGATGAAATGGCGGAAACATCATCGACGTGAAATCCTGGGCTAGTATTCCACAAGGTGATCCTAATGTGATCCACCTTCACAAAGAGTTGTATGACCATGGGCAAGCCATAATCGAATTGACTACCACCATGAATCAACTAGCAAAGGCTTAACTTCAACAAGTGCAAAATCCTAAGCAAGTCAATTCCATGGAGGGAGTGAACATGATGGTGAACAAAAAGAGAACCAAGGATCCACAAGTGCAACATCCAGTGGACAAATTTGTGCAAGAGGATAGTGGTTTTGATCAAGATGATTCTTACAATGACCAAGAAGAGGAGGTGCAATATGGGAACAACTTTCAAGGGCAATGAAACAATTTCCAAGGCCCAAGCCAACAACAATGGAGACCTAAAAACAATCAAAGCATATTGGAATTCTCACAACCAAGGAAATTAGAGTGGTGGAAACAATCAAGGAAATTGGAATAGTGGCAACAATCAAGGGAATTGCCATAACAATAATAATCAAGGAAATTGGGGAGGTAGTAATCAAGGCGGATGGAACAATAATCAAGCAATCAGGGTTCAGATTTCCAAAGACCCCCGATGTATCAACAACCGAACAACTTGCCTCCTTATCCTTCCCATGGTCCTAGTTCTTCAAACAATGAGATGGGGCGTATTGAGAACATGTTCAAGCAAATGATGAAAAAGAATGCCGATTCGGATGCCCAACTTGCCTCATACAACAATGGATCCGCAGCTTAGAAGTTCAAATGGGGCAAATCTCTCAAGCTTTAAATTCTCGTCCTAAGGGGGCACTACCAAGTGACACGGTGGTGAACCCAATTGGTGGGAACAACACGGGGAATGCCATGGCCATTACTACAAGAAGTGGAATAGGTGGGAATGCACCCACCTCAAGTCAAAGGCAACTTGTGGATGATGAACAAATGGTATAAGAAGAAGAGGTCCGGAATGATGTGGTGCAAATAAACGATGAAGTTAAGATTGATATTGATAATAGTGTGGAAGAGACTCAAGAGGAGGTGAACCCGTCTAGGGATCACATTATTGACATACCGGAGCTGGTCGTGCAAAAGCCTAACGCACCATTGCCTAAGCCTCCACCTCCATATCCTCAAAAAATTGCTTGAATCAATTCAAAAAGTTCATTCAAATGATGAAGAGTCTCTCAATCAATGTGCCATTGGTTGAAGCTTTGGAACAAATGCTCGGTTATGCAAAGTTTATGAAGGATCTTGTGACAAAGAAGCTAATGAAATTTGAAACTGTCAAGGTCACTCATCAAGTGAGTGCAATTGTGCACTCAATGGCTCCTAAATTGGAAGATCCCGATGCTTTCACAATTCCTTGTACAATTGGAGGTGCCGAGTTTGCTAAAGCTCTTTGTGATATTGAGGCAAGTATCAATTTGACGCCACATTCGGTTTTCAAGACCTTCAGAATTGGGCAACCAAGACCCACCTCTATTAGATTGCAAATGGCCGTTTGTACCATGAAGAGACCTTTGGGAGTGATTGAAGATGTCTTGGTTTGTGTTGATAAATTCATTCCTCCGGTGGATTTTGTCATTCTTGATTGTGAAGTGGATTATGAGGTGTTGATTATTCTTGGAAGACCTTTCCTTGCTACGGGGAAGGCTCTTTGTAATGTGGAAGCCGTCGAAGTCACTTTCTGGGTGGGTGATGAAAAAGTGGTATTCCATGTGTGCAAGTCTATGCGGCAACCAAATAGCAACGAGGCGTATTATTTTGTGGACTTGGTGACCAATGTTATTATTGATGAAACAAGTGCCACAATCAATGTTGGTGATATGTTGGAGGCCGTCTTGCTCAACTTTGATGATGACGAGATGGATGGCTTCATGGAATGTGTGAACTCTTTGCAAGGAATGAGATCGTACAATTATGCACCCCGAAAACTATCCTTGGATCTTGAGAATAGGAAAACTCCTCCTACAAAGCCTTCCATTGAAGAGCCTTCCACCTTGGAGTTGAAGCCATTGCCTTCACATCTTCGGTATGACGTTTTTGGCCCTTTCTTAACATTACCGGTTCTTTCCTTTTGTTTGACTAACGTGCAGGTAGATTCTACATTGACGATGCTACATAAGAGGAAGAAGGCTATTGGGTGGACATTGGTGGATATTCGGGGAATAAGCCCCGCATTTTGCATGCATAAGATCAACTTGGAGGAAGGTGCCAAATATTCTATTGAACATCAAATGAGACTAAATGAGGCTATGCAATAAGTTGTCAAAAGTGAGATTATCAAGTGGTTGGATGCCGGGGTTGTCTACCCCATTTCTGATAGTTCATGGACTTCTCCGATTCAATGTGTCCCAAAGAAAGGGGGCATGCGGTGGTCACCAATGACAAGAATGAGTTGATTCCTAAAAGAACGGTGACTAGTTGGAGAGTGTGTATGGACTATCGCAAGCTCAACAAAGTCACAAGGAAGGATCATTTTTCACTTTCCTTCCTAGACCAAATGCTTGATAGGTTGGCTGGCCATGTTTTCTATTGCTTCCTTGACGGGTATTAGGTCTACAACCAAATCCTTATTGCTCCAGAGGATCAAGAGAAAACAACCTTTACATGTCCCTATGGTACTTTCGCCTTCAAGCGGATGCCATGTGGTATGTGTAATTCACCGATGACTTTTCAAAGGTGTATGATGGCTATCTTCACGGACATGGTGGAGGACTACCTTGAAGTTTTGATGGATGACTTCTTGGTGATTGGGGATTCCTTTGATGATTATCTTGCAAATTTAGACAAAGTGTTGGCATGATGTGAAGAAACGAATTTGGTGCTCAATTAGGAGAAGTGTCATTTCATGGTCGAGGAAGGCATTGTCCTTGGCCACAAGATATCAAAGAATGGAGTTGAAGTTGACAAGGAAAAGATTGAGGTGATTTCTAAGCTTCCACCACCAACTTCGGTAAAAGGTGTGCGGAGTTTTTTAGGCCACGAGGGGTTTTACCGGTGTTTCATCAAAGATTTCTCTAAGGTGGTGAACCCGTTGTGCAAGATTCTTGAGAAAGATACTTAGTTTAACTTCAATGATGATTGCATGAAAGACTTTGAATTGTCAAAGTTTAAGTTGACAACCACTCCCATCATCACCGCTCCAAATTGGAGAGTCCCCTTTGAACTCATGTGTGATGCTAGTGACGTAGTGGTTGGGGCTGTTTTGGGGCAATGCATCAACACAATTTTTTATCCGGTCTACTATTCTAGTATGACCATGAATGGTTCCCAAGTTAATTATACCGTTACGGAGAAAGAGATCCTTGCCATTGTGTTTGCAATTGAGAAGTTCCGCCCGTACTTGATGGGTGCGAACGTTATTGTCCACACGGATCATGCAACACTTTGTTATCTTATAAGCAAGAAATATTCCAAAGCTCGGTTGATGAGATGGGTGCTTTTGTTGCAAGAGTTTGATATTGACATCCAAGATAGAAAAGAGAGTGAAAATCAAGTGGCAGATCACTTGTCTCATCTGGAGGAGGAGGGGAGGTCCCATGATGGCCTTGAAATCAATGACTCCTTTCCCGATGAACAACTCTTGGCTGTTTCAATGAAGGATGTGCCATAGTTCGCAGATCTAGCAAATTTCCTTGTGTGTGGAATCATCCCGGATGAGTTCTCTTCAAACCAAAGGAAGAAGCTCAAACGGGATTATCAAGATTATTATTGGAATGAACCATATCTTTTCCGGATTTGCACGGATGAGGTGATTATAAGATGTGTACCGGAAGAAGTGCAAGGTGAAATTCTTGGGCTTGTCATTCTTCATCATATGGTGGTCACCATGGTGGAGCAAGAACGATGACCAAAGTGCTAAGTTGCGGTTTCTATTGGCCCACTCTTTAGAAGGATGCAAGTGATGCAGTGAAAAGATGTGATGAATGTCAACGGGCCAGTGGAATCTCAAAGAAAAATGAAATGCCTCTCACTACCATTTTGGAGATTGATATCTTTAATGTGTGGGGTATTGATTTTATAGGTCCTTTTGTGAGTTCTTGCGAAAACACCTACATTTTGATCGCGGTTGATTATGTGTCTAAATGGGTTGAGGCCGTTGCTCTACCCAACAATGAGGTGAGAAGTGTGGTGGCATTCTTGAAAAAGAATATTTTCACAAGGTTTGGTACTCTGCAGGCTATTATAAGCGATGGGGGGTCACATTTTTGCAACAAGGCTTTCAGCTCCTTACTTAGCAAGTATGGTGTTACTCATAAAGTCACGAATCCCTATGATCCACGAGCAAGCGGACAAGTGTAAGTCTCCACAGGAGATAAAGAGTATTTTGTCCAAAACAGTGAATGCTAACCGGGCGGATTGGTACAAGAAACTTGATGATGCATTATGGGCTTATCGGACGACTTACAAAATGCCTATCGGAATGTCGCCATGTCGGTTGGTGTTCGGTGAAGCTTGTCATCTTCTGGTGAAACTTGAGCACAAAACTACGTGGGCTCTAAAGAAGTTGAATCTTGATTGGGATGTAGCCGCTAACTTGAGGGTTGTACATTTAAATGAATTGGATGAGTTCCGGTATCATGTTCGTCCTTGTACAAAGAAAAGATGAAATATCTTCATGATAAATACATTTGGAACAAAAGAGTTTAAGGTGGGCGATCTAGTATTGTTGTTCAACTCGAGGTTGAGGATGTTTTCCGGAAAGCTAAAGTCTAAATGGAGTGGTCCTTTTAAAATTATGGGTGTGACACCTTTTGGTACATTGGACTGGAAGAACAAAAATAATGAGGTATTCCGAGTCGATGGTCACCAGGTGAAGCACTATTTGGGAAAAGTTGGAGATGGCCACGTTGTGGCAATGATTCATTTTAACTAATGGTATTCTACGTCGTCCTGCGACGTTAAATTAGGCGCTTTTTGGGAGGCAACCCATGTGTTCTTTTTCTTTCTTTTCTTTGTTTGTAATTAGGAGTTATTTTTGTGCTAACTTGATTTGAAGTGTGCTGCAGGAATGAGTATGCTTTACAGGAATTGTGGCCAGAAATCTGTTTAATTGTTGAAAGAATTGCAGACTGCAGTTGCATTGTGCGGACCACACAATTATGGTTGCTGCAGCAAAAGGTGCTTTGCGGCCACAAAATTAACTTTCGGACCACACAAATTGAAGGTGAAAATCATAGCTCTCTAAAGTTGGCCTGTCCAAAAAATAGCCGATCTGCGGCCGCAACATAAAATCTATGGTCCACAGCAAAGATCTGCGGCCGCACAACAAAATTTCTCAAACCGTAGACAAATCGAAGGCTTAATCACACCAGGTAACAGAGTGCGATCCGCAACCGGTATTCTGCGGCCACACTCGCCCCTTTTCCCCTTCTGAACTTCAAGCGTATAAATAGAGGGCTAGGGTCACTGTTACCCTTTTCCCTCTCTGAGCACTAAAAAATCACATAATCTTTTAGAAGTTCCTTTCTCAGTCTACCTGTGCATTCTTGCCACACCTTTGAATCACTCATTACACTCACTCACTTGGTATGCTTCATAATCTTGTTAATTTCTTTCTCTTAATTTTTTTTTAGATTTTTGGTCAAAATTTTAAACCATTTGTCTGTAGAATTTAACTGTACAACCATGTAGGGGTAAATCTGTAGTTGGTCAATTGGTACATGCTCTAGGGGGGATGGGTCAATAGATTTTCATGCTTGTACGCTGTTTCCATGTCAAAATTTGTGAAAAAATTGCAAGCTCTGAATAAAAGTATTGACTGTTCGTAATTGTTTGAAACTTGCGACCGCACAAGAAATTATGCGGTCTGCAGAATTTGAATCTAGGGTAACTCTAGGAATGAGTGGGTCTGCGGCCACAAGGAAAATTTTGCGGACCACAGAATTTCTATTGTGGCTGCAAACATCTATTTTACTGTCTTCAGAGAAGTGTAATATTTTTGATTCAATGTGCGGCCGCAAGATAAAATGTGTGGTCCACAGAAAAATGTTGCGGTCGCACATCAGCCAATTCTCTGTCATCAGAGAGTTGGCATATTTGTGTGAGTTGCGGCCATAATAAAAAATGTGCGGACTGCAGATCCATATCCTGGAAGCATGTTTCAACTGTGTTCCTCACTGTGTCTTCTGGTGTGTCTTTACATTCATTGTATGTCTGAACTTGAATTGCAACTAACAATCGCCTTTGCTTAGTACAGAAAATGGTTCGATCTACAGGCAGAGGCGAGACTTCGAAAGGAAGGGGCGAGCCTTCCCGGGGACGAGGGAAGAGACCCTTACCTAGTGACCAACAACATAAAATCAGAAAGAAAATAGTAGCCGGGAGAGGGTGAGGTGCAGAACTTTCCGAGACCAGTTCTTATGTCCTATCTAGGGACGTATTAGAGGGCAACTCAGCCTCTGTTCAGGAACAACCGACAGTACAGTCTAGGCCGTTAGGGAGTTTTCAATTGAGGGACGAGCCATCATCATCATACAGCACTTCCGAGGGTTCAGAAAGTGCTAGTCAGGCTTCTGAGCCTTCCACTACACCTATCCTTGAGGCACCAGAGACATCAGTTCAGGAAATCCCTGATGATGGCAGAGGGGCAGATGCTACAGTTACCGACCTTGAAAGGTCGAAGAAGATAGAGATATGGGAGGACCAATTTGTCAGCTTGGCCGCCTTCTCCGGCTTCCGTGAATGGTGGCCAGTGAGGTCTCTCACTTTTGAGCGACAGTTTCAGTTGAAAGATTTGGAGAGGTATAACCTTGAAGTATTGAGAGAGTTTAGAGAATGCAAAGGGTGGATGTGGTTTACCCAGAGCGTGGTGGATGCTAAGGAGTACCTTGTCCGGGAATTTTACGCCAATTTGGCGCATATCAAGTAAGGGAAAAAGATGATGAAGTGAGAAACCTCAAAGTGCGATTTGATCAATACACATTGAACACATACTAGGGATTTGATAATGTCGAGCCCATAGAGTACTTAGAGAAGTGTGAACTTGGGGATGTCGCTCGTCCTTGGCTAGCAGAGATTCTAGCAACTCATGGGCCACCACCACCATGGATAACAGTAGGGGTTTGTATTCACAGGAACACTCTGAGCTTTGAGGGAAAAGGGTGGCAAAACTTTGTTTGCAACAGACTAGAGCGTTCCAGAATGAGACCTATCTTCCGATCCCTCGAGCCGTTCTAGTTGCTTCTATCATGGCCGGGTACCCTATCAATGTGGATGTCGTGACGTCGGCCAACATCTCTGTGATCGTTTGGCAAGCTGAAATGTCCTACCCATATCCCAATGCTATTACAGAGTATCTCACGGATGCGAGGGTAGAGCCGAGGGACTTTGATACAAACGTGCGGCTGAAGAAGCCTTTCTCATGGTACTCACTAATAGATGCACACAACCCTAAGAAA
This sequence comes from Nicotiana obtusifolia, assembly GCA_002018475.1. Classification (NCBI taxonomy): domain Eukaryota; kingdom Viridiplantae; phylum Streptophyta; class Magnoliopsida; order Solanales; family Solanaceae; genus Nicotiana; species Nicotiana obtusifolia. The sequence continues at coordinate 117,048 of MCJB01051375.1, read as the reverse complement.
AAGGTCAGTCGTCTACCACCACAGGCGAGTCTGATGAGTCATCGGTGGTAGTTGTAGAGGCAGTTGATATTCCATCCACTTCGGCCGAGCCTTCATCTAGTGCCGCAGCTATGCCTCGACCACTATCTTAATTTCCCACTGCAGTTCCTGCCACAGGTACCACCTCGTCTTTGATGCCCGTGCCCATGCCTACTGCTTCACTTTCTGCAGTACGAGTCTCCCAGACATTGACGAGCCTCAACCACTAGATGCAGACAGCCACTGCAAAGCTGTTTGACTTATCCAGTACTGTTGCAGCACAGTCCTCTATTCAGGCACCTCAGGTTCGCCCGACTATGGAAGAAACATTGAAGAAGCTCCTGGAGAACTTGAACAACATCATGGCTACCTTGGTATAGCACGGTTCAGTGATCGAAGAGCTGGGCAAAGAAATAAAGAAGATGAGAAAGTCCCAGGCTAGTAAGAAATCAGTGGACAAGCTCCGAAGACAGGTTACAAAGCTTGCTGTAGCCAGAGATATTCTATTTGACATGCTGATTGACCCACACCCTTCAGGCCCAGATCTTACAGCACCATCAGCACTAGTGGCACCAGCTGGCCAGTCTGAGGAGCCAGGTGCTGCCGCCGACACTGCCGAGGTAGTGCGTCAGATGTTCACCAACCCAATCCCACCTAGAGTTGAGGATGATGAGATCTAGTTAGATGAAACTAAGGGAGGTGATGGTGCTGTGGACACAGAGATGTCCAAGGAGCCATAGGGAGTTTTTTTCACTCTTTCCCTTCCTTTACTATTGTTTTATTAAGCATTGGGGACAATGCTTCTTTTTATTTGGGGGGGGGGGGGGAGGATGGAGTTTATTTGATATTATTTGATGATTATGAGACATTTGGCTTGTAATAAATTGATACTATTTTCTTCTTCTTCTCTCATTGTGTATATATCTTCTCTTTCTCCCTCAGTATGTATATTCGTTATGCTTTCGATAGTTTTTTCTTTGTAGCATCTTTATGTTTGTTTTCTTATTAGCTAGTGTTTAATTTTAGTAGCTTCTTTTTGAATTAGTCGCTTCTTTTAGATATAGTAGCTTCTTTTTATGTTTCAGTAGATAATAAGCCTTTGGTTTTCTTAATGCTATGGTTCTTTCCAAAGGTAGTTATTGTGTGAACCGGGTGACTCGTCGCAACGATAAATGGCTTAACAACCTTTTTAAGGGAATGAGTCTGTTTAGTGTTTAGGTAATAATAGTAGTGGTAATGAATAAAAAGACCTAATTGAGTCATGCTCGAAGAGTCAATCGTGCTTCATTTGGTACCAACACACTTAACTACGTGTCTATGGTTAAAAATAAGGCTTTTGAAAGAAATAGCTCTAGTTAGTGACTTTGTGACTCTTGTGTTGACTTTGGCAACCATCGAGTGGTTTAATTGAACAATAGTGAGTTTCAAAATTGAATGTCGTCATTATGAGCCCTCAACTCTGTCCTCTTTAACAATCCAGTTGCGTGAGAGGTGAGTAGTTTTGTTGTTAGTCCAAGTACCCGTGCGAAAGGTCTAGAACTTGCCCTGAATGTGTTTCAAGGCGAAATCCTAAGTTTTGCCTGGCTTGAGAAGTGATTGTAGGCTTTCCTTGGCCTGTTTGAGTTTTCTATTGCCTACCAATGATGTTATCCCTAGTCAACCTCTTCGAGTCTTTAGCCTTTCTCATTGGAAAATCATGTTACAAGCCTTTACCCGTTCTATTGTGACCCTCTCTTGGCACTCGAGCTTTCCTTAACACTCATGTGAAACAAATGGCTAAGAACGTAAGTTTAGGGGAGAGACGAGGATATCAAGAAAAGGTATCAAGGAACAAAAAGAGAAAAAGAAATGATGAGAAGAAAAGGCAAAGAAAAGAAAAGAAGAAATGATGAGAAGAAAAGGCAAAGAAAAGAAAAGAACAAAAAAAAATGCAACAAAATGAATAAGTAGAAGAGTTGAAGGGATTCAAAGAAAGGCAATGATCCCAAACATGAATAAATATGAATGTAACGATCAAGAAAGAGTGATGTTAAGTCTCTAATCCCCCAAGGAAAAGAAAGTGCCTCAAGGAATTGGCAAATTGTGAGTCGAGAAATGAATAATGGAGTGCTTAAGGAAGGAGTAACCACTTACCCCTATTGTATCAAACCCTAACCCAAAATCCTTCATTACATCTCGAAAGTAGTCCTACTTGATTTTGAGCCGAGTGAGCTTACATTAGCGGAGATCTATACGAGGGGCAAGCCTATGGTACTTGAAGCCATACCTGTGACATTCTCTTGAGAGAGATGAGTCAACCTTTCATAAATCTTTGGATTGAGTTTTAAATTTCTTAAGTGAGTCAGGCAACCGGAGAGTAGAGGAGAAAGAATTTAGAATCCACAATGACCTACATGATAGAGAAAGAGTCCTTGAAGAGTAAAGTCAACCTTTCATGCTCAAATGTCACTTTAGAACTATATGTGCATAAATATTTAACTTGTCGCCTTGTTGATAATACATAGGCAGTATGGGTAATTGTTGGTCCCAACTGATATGTGGATGGCTCACCTTCGACTCGCTGAAATGACCCTTAACTTTTGGAGGTGAGAACTAATTTATTTGCTTGAGGACAAATAAAGACTTAAGTTTGGGGGAATTGATAAGTGGGGATTTTGACTACTTATTAAGGCCTTTTGGCTTTTGTTTTAGCCCAAAAGCATTGAATTGGGTTCCCGACAGTAATGAAATTGACCAAAATTGCAGGAATGCTGGAAGTTGGGCTCCTGAGATGAAATCCGACTCAAAGAGGAGTAGTCCAAGCACAAGGCAACAAATGGCACAGAAGCACACAATGTGCGGTCCGCAAAAGGAATTCTGCGGCCGCAGAAAAAATTACAAACCGCAGAGGTCCACCTGAGGCCGCAAACAAAGAAGGAAAACTCAGCAGACATTTGTGCAAATTGCGATCTGCACATGAATTGTGCGACCGCAAAAGATGGGCTAAAGGTCAAGATCAGAGAGATTGCTAAAAAAACCAAGTATAGAGCTTAAGAGAATTGCGAACCGCACAAGATTTGTGCTGCTGCAGAAAATTGTCTTACGACCGCAATCCTACTATTGCAGACCGCAGAAGAGTGACTTGCAGCCGCAGTTCTAAATCTGCAAACCGTAGAAATATTGCCACGCGGCCGCAGTTCAAAATTGTGCAGCCGCAAAATCCCAGCTCCTGCCAGATGAAGAAGTCTGGGGACCGCACATGGAATTGTGCGGCCGCAGAGCCTCCCGAGGGGCATTTTTTTTCGAGATTTTCAGACTTGTATAAATAGAAGAGTTTCACAAAATTAGGTCAAGTTTGAACCTCTGTAAATACTGTAGCCGTTTTTATTTGCCACTTTTGGAAGTTTACTTTAATTTGGTGTATTTTACAATAGATTTTATGATTTTTAGCTTACATTATAAGTTTAATTATTCATTTTCTTCAAACCAAAGTATGAGTAGCTGGATTTTTATTAGGGTTGTGACCCAACCCTAGTGTGTGAATCTTATGGGCATTTAAATTAATGCTTGTTTGTGATTGAGTGTTTATTACTTAGCCTAGTTCATGCTTTAATTTAAGGAATTAATGGTTTTAAATATTAGTTCATGCCTATATGACTTAGTCTCTTCTTGTGAAAGAAAGACGTAGTCTAGGATAACTTGGCTAACAAGGAATTGGGTCAATTGAGAGATTGATTCACCCAATTAAAGGATTCAACCTAGAGATGGTAATAACCCGACTTAAGCTTTTATCAACAGTTTTGTGTGATACCATTTGGTCTTGAGAAAGCCAAATTGGGCTACACCACTCTCTGACCGAGAGGCATTGAGTGGGTAATTGAGAGTTGATAGCTATAATATACCCCGATCAACAAAACAAACATTAAGGTTTATATCCCATTAGGAAAACACCTAGGTAATGGTCACAGCCCTAGGTTTTTTATCAATTTGGAAAACCCCCAAAAAACAGTTATCTCTAGTTTTCTTCTTTTTTTGCAATCAATAGAGTAAAATTAGTAATAGAAAACCAAACAATTTGTGGAAGTGAAATCTCGATAATTCAATCATGCGCATTAAGATATATACCCCTAACTCCCATCTTAGCTCCCTGTGGATTCGACCCTTACTTTTAGTTGGGTTTTTATAATTGCAAACAACCGTTTTATATATCTATTGAGGTGTGCAATTGGACGCGATCAGTAATACCAACACCGGAGTTGTAGTCAAGGCAGTCTTGAGCTTCTGAAAGCTCAACTCATACTCATTAGACCACTTGAATGGGGCACCCTTCTTGGTCAATCTAGTCAATGGGGCTGCGATGGATGAAAACTCCTCCATGAACTGGCGATAATAACCCACCAAACCTAGGAACTCCAAATCTCTATAGCTGAAGTAGGTCTAGGCAAGTTCTGAACTGCCTCAATCTTCTTAGGATCCACTTTAATGCCCTCGACAGATACAAAATGTCCCGAAAAGGAAACCATGTCCAACCACAAATCACACTTTGAAAACTTGGCATATAACTGACTATCTCTCAAGGTCTGAAATACCACCCGAAGATGCTGCTCATGCTCCTCTCGATTGCGGGATTAGATCAAGATATCATCAGTGAAGACGATCACAAAAGAATCCAAATAGGGCTTATATACCCGATCCATCAGATCCATAAATGTTGTTGGGGCATTTGTCAAGCCAAATGATATCACTATGAAGTCATAATGCCTGTACCAATTTTGGAAAGCTATCTTAGGGACATCTGATGCCCTAATCTTCAGCTGATGGTGGCCAGATTGCAAATCAATCTTCGAAAGCACTTTGGCACCCTGAAGCTGATAAATAAATCATAAATCCTTGGCAAGGGATACTTGATATTTGATAGTAACTTTATTCAACTGCCGATAATCTATACATATCTTTATCGAACCATCCTTCTTCTTCACAAACAATAATGGCTCACCCCAGGGCGAGACACTAGGTCTATTGAATCTTTTGTCAAGCAAATCCTGCAACTGCTCTCAGTTCCTTCAACTCAGGTGGTGCCATACGGTATGGTGGAATAGAAATGGGCTGAGTGCCCAGAGCCAAGTCAATACAAAAGTCAATAACCCTGTCGGGTGGCATCCCCGGTAGATCTGCAGGAAAGACCTCTGGAAACTCACGCACAACAGGTACTGAATCCATGGAAGGAACTTCCGCACTAAATCACAAACATATGCCTAAAATGCTAGACACCCCTTCTCGATCATATGCCGAGCCTTCATATATGAAATAACTTTGCTAGTAGAATGGCCAGGAGACCACCTCCACTCTAATCGGGGCAACCCCGGCATGACTAAGGTCACCGTCTTGTCCTGACAATCCAATATAGCATGATAAGGTGACAGCCAATCCATGCCTAATATAACATCAAAGTCCACCATATCAAGAAGTAGGATATCTACACTAGTCTCAAGGCTACCGATAGAAACCACACACGATAAACACGATCTACAATAATAGAATCTCCCATAGGCGTGGACACATATACAGGAGCACTCAAAGAATCACGAGGCACAATCAGATATGAAGCAAAATATGATGATATGTAGGAAAAAGTAGAGCCTGGATCAAATAGAACTGAAGCATCTCTATGGCAAATCGAAACAATACCTGTGATGACAGCGTCAGATGACTTTGCCTCAGGTCTAGCTAGGAATGCATAAAAATGAGGCTGGGCCCCACCACTCTAACCTACGCCCCTCGGGCGACCCCTAGCTGGCTGGCCTCCACCTCTAACGGCCTGACCTCTACGTCTAACAAACTTACCCCTGCCTCTAGCTGGCTGTGCGGGCGGTGGAGCAACCGGTGCAGGCATAATGGCACGAGAACCCTGCTGAGGTCTGTTGCTCGTCAATCGAGGGAAATACCTCCTGATGTGACCTATGCGCCCACACTCAAAGCACTCTGTCGGCCGCTGACGGTGCTGAAGCTGAGACTGACATTGACAACCCAGATAGCCGCTGTAGTAGCTCTGAAGAGGTGGTGTACTGATAGGAGTTGAAGGTGCACCAAATGCTGGCTGCTCATCATGAGACCCATAAGTACCACGACCGCCTGAAGCACCATGGGCTGCCTGAAGAGCTGAATGAATCAGCCTAGGAGGATGGCCTCTACCAAAAGAACCTCTGCCTCCAGATGAGGCACCACTAAGGCTACCAAAATGACGGGGCCACTTCTTAGATGTCGACTCTCTATCCTGGCCACGGACCATCTTAATCCATCTAGTAATCTCCACGGACCTCTGGAAAGAAATATCACCCCCCGTCTCCTTGTCCATCTGAAGCTTGATGCTGAAGGTAAAACCTTCAATAAACCTCCTCACCATCTCTCTATCTGTAGGAATCAACATAGCTTCATTATGGGCTAGGTCCACAAATCTGGTCTCATACTAGGTGACGGTCATGCCATCTTGCTGAAGGCGCTCAAACTGCCTACGGTACTCCTCTCTTAGAGTGAAAGGAATAAACTTCTTCAGAAGTAGCTACGAAAATTGATCCCAGGTAAGTGAAGGCAAAACAGCTAATCTACTCCACTCAAAATCCTGCCACCACCTCTTGGCAAAATCGATCATCTAGAACAATGCAAAGTCGACCCCGTTGGTCTCAACAATACCCATCTCATGGTAACGGTCCAAGTAATCATGTGGGTGCTCAGACCGTGTGCCGCTATAATGAACAAGAAAGAGCTTGGTGAACTTATCCAACCTCATCAATCCCTCAGAAGACATTGCGGCCCTCTTCCCGGGCTGTGTAGCAACTACGGGCTGAACTGCCCCAATTGCTGCAGCTGCCAAAGTCTGGTATAGGGGAGCCATTTGCCCTAGAGTGTGAGTGGCGGGAGTCTATCCTCCTCCCCCAGCCTGAGAGACAGCTGGTGCCATAGGAAATGCTCCGATTTGAGCCACTCTCCATGAGTCCAACTAAGTAAATTAGAGCGTCCTGAAGTACGAGAGTGGCTATGAATCCCTCCGGGACCTGAGCGGGTCCGACTGATGCAATTTGAACTGGGACCTCCTCCTCATGGACAGTTTGAGGATCCACCATGGGTGCTGCCGATGCTCGTGCTCTAGGCTAAGCTCTGCCTCTGCATCGGCCCCTGCCTCGGCACTGGCCTCTGCCTCTGTTAGTGGCTGCAATAGGGGGCTCTGGCTCCTGCCCGGCTGGAAACACTGTGCGAGTTCTCACCATCCGCGAGAAGACAAGAGTAGAATGGTTCAAACTTCAATAATGGAAATAAACAGCACAATAGAGAAAGAATGAAGTAAAATTTTTCTAAAGCCTTATAGCCTCTGAAAGATAAGTACAGACATTTCCGTACCGATCCTCTAGACTCTACCAAGCTTGTTCATGACTCGTGAGACCTAGGCAACCTAGGGATCTGATACCAACTTGTCACGACCCAGAATTCCCACCCTCGGGACCGTGATGGCGCCTAACATTTCACTTTCTAGGCTAGACAATGTTAGCTATACTGATTAATCATTTTTAACAATTCCAATCAAATGATAACAATAAAACCGGTTAGTATAAAATAAGGTGATAATCTAATAGACAACGTAATCCAAATACAATCCTAGAAACTGGTGTCACGAATACATGAGCGTCTAGAGTACTATAGATAATAGTCTGAATAAAACATAACTATCTGAATCAAAGTAAAGAGCTAGGATGAGAAAGAAGGGGACTTCAAGGCTACGGAAGCTGTGCAACTACACCTCAAGTCTCCACTGATAGCTAGATTCGAGCAATCTCACCCGGTGCTGAACAAGGAGAGCAAAGTGAAGTATGAGTACAACCGACCCCATGTACTCTATAAGTGCCGAGCCTAACCCCGACGAAGTAGTGACGAGGCTAAGGTGGGTCACTTACAATAACTTGTATGCAATAATAATAATAACAGGAAATACATGAAATAGAAATAAAGCAGTTAACCCATAAAAACGAACTCGAAATCCAACTAACAGAATGCAAATTCATCTCAAAATATAGAGCCAAATCCAACATTCACAACCAAATACAACATATACAATCCGTTGCGGCGCACAACCCCATCCCACTATATCATCATCTGCCAATATCATAATCCGTCCTTATTCTGCCATTTCAACTCATACCTTTCAATTTCCGTTGTAGCGTGCAGTTCGCTCCCCAAACAATTTCAATCAACAATATCAACTCAACAATAAAAAATTTACAAGAATTTCTACATCAATAGAGTAAATGAACGAAGCAATGAAGGATCACATATTAATCAAAGAATCTCTAACACCTCGAATGTTTCAACCTTACCAACTCATCGGTATCTACCAATTATACAACTCATACAAGTGAAACCACATTTAAGAAAGCAACAAATATTACAAAACTATAAGGCAAGTAAGACATATGAAAATTTAAATATGCAAGTAAAGCAAATAGCAAAAAAGCATGGAGTCATGGAAGGGATGGACATTTTTAATACAAGAATAACTAAATGACAAGTAACAAATATGGCATGGAAGTCAATAAATCATGTAGCAATTAAGGCGTTATACAAGATAAATTATGAAATAACGAAAACATGGAATCAAATATCATAACGACATGTATACACTCGTCACTTCACATATATGCCATTTCCTACATAATCCATATAACATGTAGTTCAAGGGTTCCTAATTCCATCTAATCGAGGTTATACCCAACACTTACCTCACTCCGCATCTCAAGCAATTAATCAACCACAACCTTGCCTTTTGAACAAGCCTCCAAATCAATCAAATCTAGAAAATTACTAACCAAATGCTTCAAAATAAGCTTTAGAGACTACCCACAAATGAAAGAGGTTCAATTTTGATCATTTCTGAAAAAGTCAACAAAAGTCAACGGGTCCGCTTGGTCAAAACCTGAGGTTCAGACCAAAACCAGAATTTCCATTCAACCCCAGCTCGGATGTGATTTGTTTCGACCCCAATTTGAGGTCTAAATTTCAATTTTATAAAAATTCTCAATTCTACTCAAATTTCTAATTTCTACCATGAAAATCCTAAATTTGATGTTGAAATCTCATGAAATGTAATGGGTAATTGAAAAAAATGGATTAAAGAGAATAGTATCTTGGAAATTCGCATCTAGAGTGTTTAGGGTTGAAAAATAGTGTGAAATGAGTTAAGTCCCGTTTCCCCCTCTTTTATCCAACTGCAGGTGTCACAATTGCAAAGTCATGTTCGCAATTGCGAACACGCAAATGCGAGACAAGGGTCGCAAATGCAAACCCTGCCTCATAGCCACAGAAGTTGCAACTGCAATAAATGAATCACAATTGCGAAGACACAACCATCGGTGCGGTCAGGAACTTTGCAAATGCGCAGCAGACTCAAAAACACGTTGAGTCGCAAATGTGACTCTGAGATCGCAAATGCGACCTCTAATAGTTTGCAAATGCAAACATGTTCCTCGCAAATTCGAGTTTACCCAATTTAGACCATGCTCGCAAATGCAAACTCTTTTTCACAAAAGCGGGGCTCGCAATTGTGAGTCAAACCTCGCAAAATGCGAGATCTGCAGCAGATCACCAGCAACAGAAGTGTATCAAGTATCTTCACACTCACCAAGCTCAGCCGAAACTCACTGCTCCAAGAGAAACATGCAAACAAGTGTAATAACATCATACGAACTTGCTCGCACAATCAAATCACCAAAATAACACCTAAATATACAAATCAACCCTCAAAACGAGTGAAATTTCAAAGTAAAACTCAAGGACACTAGAATCACATTTAAGTATCCGAATCATGTCAAATCAATTTCAAATTGCACCAAATTTTACATACAAGTTTCAAATAGCGTTACAGACCTATTCCAAGTTTCTCATAAAACTTTGAACTCGTTAGCTAAGAAGTCAACTTATGGTCAACCATAGTAAATTTTCAAACTTTGAAAATGCTAGTTTTCGGCAAAATGAATCAAATCAATTTAGGACCTCCAATTTCAATTCCAAGCATCCAAATCCAAAATCACAATACAAACCTATCGAAATCGTGAAAACATCGATCCGAGGTTGTTTTCACAAAATATTGACCGTGGTCAATCCAAGTTATTTTTAAAGCCAAAAATCATGTTTTCTTTAAATTTTTACTTAAAAGCTTTTCAAAAAGTGACACGGACCACGCATGTAAACCAAGAAATATCAAACGAACATAACGGAGGTCGCGTAACACAGAATTAGGGGCTAATACTCAAAACGACCTATCGGGTCATCACATTTTTCTAGGAAGCTCTTTCATCACTAGCTTCTACATCATCGTCGATAACCACAGTGGCTGCGACTAGCTCGGGTGTGGTTTTCTTCACGTTCTTTATTCTCGCCCTCGGCCAAATAAGAACGCTACCTTTTTTGTTGCTTATTCTCCGATCGGGGACTCCGAGAAGAGAAACTTGCACTAGATGCAGATCCTATGGCACTTGTTTGGGTGAGAGCCTCCTTCAACAACCTTACAGCCTCTACGGAATAAACTAAAATATCCTCCTTGCGGATGGTAACAGAGCCCTGCGAGGGACATGAATCAAAAAAAAAAGTGAGGTTTACCGGTTTTCTTATATACAAGGATGAAACGAAAGCAGAATCGGTTTTACGAGTCAACTGACCACGACTCTTAGCCTTCCATCCATATTTGGGGGCCAACTCTTTCCATCGACAGGTCTCAGGCATGGTGATGTCCAAAATCTTCCGAACCTACTGGTCCAAGCCTTCAACAGTTGGTGGTGTCCACCAAGTTACTGAAATAATGAAAAGAGAAGAATCAACAATGATAGGAAACAACCTTTTTTCATAAAAAAGATAGACTCTGAACTTACGTGTACAAATCCAGGACTCAAGGAAGGATGGAGTTGTGGCTGGGATGATATCCCTAGTGGCGATAACGACAAACCGCTTTATCCATCCATGATGGTTGTCATCATCTATGCTGGTGAGCAAAGCATGATGGCCACGTTTGCTAAAATTTATTACTCCCACACAGAAAATCTTGGGGGAGTAGAGATTCATCATGCGAGCCAAGGCGAGCTCCTCCTGAGTTTCTTGGCACAGCCACAGCAGACAAGCCACCGTTTGCCACACCAAAGGGCCCACCTGTGCCAAACAACTTGGTATCGGTGGCAAAACTTCAAAATTACGAGGTCAAGTCCCCCAGTCAAAGAAAACGCATAATGGGCACGTATAAATGTACATGAAGCCCTTCTTAGAGAAAGTTACTTGCTCCACCAGTTCGGAAGCAATAATGTTCAAGTCGTGACAATCACTGTCCTCCTGCATAACAAGAATGTTGGAAGGGTGATAGAAGAAGGGTATTTGCCAATAGTCCAAGTGCGAGAATTCGAAGAAGGGAAATTCTCTTTGAAGTCCTTGGCTATGTTGAGTTATTTAGGGATGATGGTGTTCACCGTAGGAAGGTCAGCATCAACATCAATTTCTTTGTTTTTGCTCTTTTTCGGGCCCCCACCGAAGAGAAGACCGGAGTTTTTGTGAGAGTTAGTAAAGGAAGCCATGATCAGCAGAAGGTGATAAAAGTTCTTTGAAGAAGATTAAAGAAAGATGAAAGCAGCAAAGAGTTGAATGCAAAGAAGTTGAGAGAGTTTGTAAAACTGATAAGTGTAAAAAGAAGAAGAATGAGAGGTATAAGTAATCACATGGCTGAAGAATATGAGACAGACATCCCAGCAGCAACTTGCACTGTCTTAACAGTAGCAGGAAACAAAGCACCAATGGACTCGACAAGGAATCCTAACTTAAGCAATCACCTGAGGTTTGCGGTCACCTGCAGCAAAAAGAGTCAGTCGAATGAATTAAGTTGTGACAATACCAAAAATGTTGACAATCACATGGCTGAGAAACATGAGACAGACATCCCAGCAGCAAATTGCACAGACTTAATAGCAGCAGGAAACAAAGCACTGATGGACTCAACAAGAAATCCTAACTTAGACAACCACCTGAGGTCTGAGGCCACCAGCAGCAAATCCACACAATTGAACTTATCAGAAGGCATTGATGTGCAAATAGAGAGTCAGTCAGTAGCTTCAGCTGTAGCTGCTACCAAAACACCATACTCCCTCAGCAATCAATCAGACAATGTGCAAAATCCAATCCACTGCAGTCACTCTAGCAGCAACCCACAATTGAATGCCAAAACAGGCAACAAAGTGAACCCTGACAATCAGCTGAGAACATCAGAAGGAGCAGTTACACAAGCAGACAAGAAAATACTTTTGTCACCAAAAATAACATATACACCAACAAAATCAGCTAAGATTGAAGCAAAAACAGCAAATGAAATTAGCAGTCATCAGAAAAATGCAAATGCAACACAAACAGTGACAGAGAAAAAAGCAACAGAGGAAGCAATAGCAAGCACAAGCAGTAGGAGGGAAAGAACAAAGGAATCCACCACACAATGGATTCTGAAGAGTTTTTACAACAACTCTGAAACTACAAGCAACACACAGCAACCCTGCCCAATAGATTCACACAACAGCAACACTCAGCAAAGACAATGCTCAGCAACAATCCACAAAAGCAGCGCCCAAATCAAGACAAAACCTGCAGGAAAGAAGCCTACAGAAACAAGAACAGACAGGCATTTTGAACAAATTCCAGGAAAACTATGGGCAGATCAAATGGAGGAATGCTCAGAAGAAGGTGAACTCCCTGAAGGAATGCAAAGTGAGGAGGAAGATACTACTGAAATTGCAGAAAAGGATTTTCAAAATGACAAGCAGCTGACTTCTCTAACAAATGCAAGCAGAGACCAAGCAATTCAAAACCTTGCAACAAATGAAGGATTAGCTGATCATGATCCACTCACCAGGAAAGGAATAATAAGAGCTCAATTACAAGCAATCATCAGGCCCAAAAATCTGTCAATAGCAACAACAGCTAGAAATGCAGAAAAAGAAATCATAGGCAAAGATATGGATGGAGAGAACACTGCACAGAACTTCAGAAACATAGCAAGGCAGGGAGATCTCTCAGCAAACCAAATCAATAAAATAAATCAGATGAAGCAAAACAAGGACAATAGTAGCTCTTCATCAACAAAGCCTCAACCTAAAAGAGCACTAACATATCCCAACAGAAGACAATGAATGCTATCATCTGGAACATCAGATCAGTCAACACAATACAAGCCTTCGAAAGACTGATCACACTTCATAATAAACACCACTTTGAGTTTATTGGCATCATGGAACCAATGCAGCAGCTTAGGAAAATGGAACAATATAGGAGAAGAATTGGCATGTCACAAGCAATTGCAAATGTTTCCAACAAATTATGGGCCTTTTTGGATAATGCATACGAGATCACAATACTGGCAGACACAATACAACAACTCAAACTGAAGCTCCTTCACACAGAGACAAAAATGGAACTAATTCTCACACTTGTCTATGCCAAATGCACCTCAGCAAGAAGAGTTGAATTGTGGGATTATTTATATGATTTATCTCAAACAATAACAATACCTTGGATAGTGGGAGGTGACTTCAATGTCATATGTGATCAAGAAGAGAAATTTGGAGGTCTTCCTGTCCCTTTCAATGAAGTAGATGACTTTAACCATTGCATCAACATCTGCTGTCTAACAGATTTGGGATTCAAAGGAAGTATCTTCACTTGGTGGAATGGGAGAGCAAATGAGGAATGCATTTTCAAAAGGCTTGACAGATGCTTAGCAAACCAAATGTTCCAGCAAGCCTTCCCAACAATTGAAATCACCCATCTCCCTAAAATTGGCTCGGATCATAGTCCACCGTTATTGCAATTTGACAAGGAACCAAAAACCATCAAGAAGCCTTTCAAGTTCCTCAATTTCTGGACCAAGCAGGAAACTTTTGAAGCAGTGGTAAGAGAGAATTGGCAGGTAGATTTCCATGGAGACCCCTTCATCATTTTCAACTATAAGCTCAAAAAACTGAAGAGAGCTCTATCCCTCTAGAGCAAAGCAACTTATGGGGATATTTTCCAAAATATAGCAAGTATGGAGGAAGTGGTTTTAGTCCATGAAAAACAGTTTGAAGAGAGACCATCTGCACAAAACAGAGAAAGATTACAAAAGGTACAAGCACAAATGATCAGGCATCTAGCTATAGAAGAACAATTCTGGAAACAAAAAGCAGGAATGGCCTGGTTTAAAGATAGGGACAGAAACACCAAATTCTTCCATGCTCAAGTAACTGGCAGAAGGAAAAGGCTCCAGTTAAGAAGAATTAGAAACAGTGCTGGCATCTGGATAGAGGAGGAGGAACAGATAGTGGAAGAAGCCATTCACTTCTACAGGGACCAATTCACTGAAAGAACAACTCCCTCAGACTTCAGAATCCTGGAAAACATACAACAAGTGATAGACACACAACAAAATGCAGAGCTGACCAGATTTTCAACAAAGGAAGAAACCAAACAAGCTGTCTTCAGCCTAAAAAGACAGTGCAGGAGGACCAGATGGCTTCATAGGCACATTCTACCAAACCTGTTGGGAGATCATAGGAGATGACATACAAAACATGGTCACAACATTCTTTGCAGGAAGACACTTGCCAAAATCTATAACACCCACAAACTTGGTCATTATACCTAAGAGGAAGGAGATAGAGACATTCTCTGACTTGCGGCCAATAAGCCTTAGCAACTTCATCAATAAGATTTTCTCGAGAATCATACATGAAAGGATGATGGTCATTCTACCTTCCTCATCTCTCAAGAGAAAGCAAGCTTCGTGAAAGGCAGAACAATAGTTGAAAATGTCCTCCTCGCGCAGGAAATCATCACTGATATTGGGCAAAGAACAAGAGCAGGTCCAAATGTTGTCATCAAGCTGGACATGACCAACGCATTTGATAGAATATCCTGGTTATACATAACCAAAGTCTTAAGGAAAATGGTCTTCAATGAAGTCTTCATTTGCATGATCTTTGACATCGTGGGTAACAATTGGCATTCAATCCTCATCAACGGCCAACCTCATGGTTTCTTGAAATCAACAAGAGGAGTCAAACAAGGAGACCCATTATCACCCACACTATTCATCATAGCAGCTGAAGCACTCTCAAAGGGACTGAATGCACTCCACCAAAATCCCTCTTTCAATGGTTTTGGAATGCCTAGAAGAAGCCAAAGAATCAATCATCTCTCATATGCAGATGATATGATCATCTTCTCATCATCTGATGCCAGCTCATTACAGCTGATAATGGAGGTTCTGGGTGCATATGAAGCAGCTTCAGGTCAGTTAATAAACAAGAACAAATCTGCCATCTATTTGCATCACTCAGCTGACACAGAAGCAATAACATAAGGAGAAAGAATCACAAGTTTTGGGAGACAGGATTTCCCATTCACCTATCTAGGCTGTTCCATATACTATTCCAGGAAAAGAACCATATACTATCAAGACATTGTCAATAAGATACAAGAAAGACTGCAATCTTGGAAAGGCAAACTACTCTCTATTGGAGGCAGAGCTATCTTGATTAAACATGTCTTACAAAGCATGCCAGTGCATCTATTATCAGCAGTAAATCCTCCAAAACAAGTAATCAACAACATACATAAACTCTTTGCACAATTCTTCTGGAGTAGCACAGTGGGAGGTACCAGCAGACATTGGTCATCATGGAATAACTTATGCTAACCTTATGAGGAAGGAGGAGCAGGATTTAGATCTCTTCATGACATAGGCCCTCTTCTGCAAATTGTGGTGGAACTTTAGAACCAAGCCCAGTCTCTGGAGTGCATACATGTGTCAAAAGTACTGCAAAAAACACAATGCAGTAATTGTTCCATGGAAAAGAGGATCACAAACATGGAAGAAAATGCTAGAATGCAGAGAGATCATAGAACATCAAATTGCTTGGCAAATCAGAATGGGATCCTCAATCTTCTGGTATAACAATTGGACTAGATTGGGAGCATTATACTTCTTAGTGCCAGCAAACTTCCCAATTGATGAATCAATCCATAATGTGAATAACATCCTGCAAAATGGCAACTGGAACATGCAACAATTGTCAGAATCTTTACCACAGGATATGGTAGAGCACATAGCCACCTCAATAAAGCCTCCAAATATGGGAGACACTCTAGACATCCCATACTGGATGCTGCAGAATCAAGGACAATTCACAGTCAAAACTGCTTGGGAATACCTCAGGAAAAGAGAAGAACCAAGAAGAGCTTATGAGATGATTTGGGTTAAAGGACTTCCTTTCAAGATTGCCTTCTTCATGTGGAGAGTCTGGAGGGCAAAACTACCACTTGATGACCTCTTGAAAAGATGGGGATACCAACTGTCTTCAAAATGCTGGTGCTGCACTGAACCAAAGGAAGAAAACATGGTTCATCTCTTCTACACTTCCAATACTGCCACCAAGGTATGGAAATACTTTTTGCAAAGAGCAGGAATAACACTCGAGGGATTAACCTTCCATCAAGCAATAACAAAATGCTGGACAACACAAACAGTCAATAGAATCTAACCAGTGCTGCAGGCACTCCCTTCATGCATTGTATGGGAACTATGGAAAGAAGAAATAGCCACAAGCATGGGGAATCAATTTCAGCTGGTAGAGTTATATACCAAATCTCCACAGCACTGCAAGCTCTAGTCAATACCAGAAAGCCAGGAATCAATGCCCCACACAAATGGCACGACCTCTTACATATGCTGGAAAACTACACCCCAAGACTAAACTTTAAAACAGTCAACTGGGAATTCCCCATGCAAGGATGGGTAAAGGTCAACACTGATGGAGCATCAAAAGGAAATTCTGGAAGAAGTTCAATAGGATTCTGTGTGAGAAATGAAACAGGGATCTAATATATGCACTTGGCACAGAAAGCATAGAGGGAACAAACACAGTAGCAGAAACAACAGCCATCACTGAAGCACTAAGATATTGTAGTACACAAGGCTTCTCTCACGTATGGTTACAAACAGATTCCATGCTCCTAAACAACATCATAAATAGCATCTGGAAACCACCCTGGTGTATAGCGGAGCAAGTAGAAGAGATTCTCCAACTCAAGGAATCCCTCACACTAACAGTATCTCACACCTATAGGGAAGGAAACAAGTTGGCAGATCACCTTGCAAACTATGCACTAGACTTTGGAAGAATTGAATGTCACCACTTCAGTCAACTTGACTCACTAGGCAGGAAAATCCTGAAAGTTGATAAAACACAATGCCCTTACATAAGAGTGAAGGTGGTAAAATGACAAGCTGCACACTGGACCAGTTCACAGCAGGATAGGACTTCAGCAAAGAATACAAGAACAAACAAGAAAGGGGGAAAGTCTGGTATAACAATAGAAAATGATCATAATATCTAACAATTTGACTTTCATGTGCAGGGTGCAGGACCTTTCAGAGCTGTAGGACATGGATTACAGGAAAGCTGGAAAAATGCTCCCCCACCCCCCCT
>MCJB01051375.1:0-99497 GCA_002018475.1 Nicotiana obtusifolia | reverse complement strand
CCCCCCCCCCCACAAAGCACAGCTGGGGAAACAAACAGGAACAGAGGCTGCACAAGCTCATAGAACACTAATTGCAGCAACTTCATACACATTCTACAACCTTCTGGATAGTTTTGCAGAGACTCTACAGAAGCATAGACAGCAAAAATCACCAAACAGAGCAATCAGTTGAGGTCAGCAGCACCAGAGATGGGCAGGTAGGATCAACATCCAACTCACAGGATGCTCAATTGCAGCAACCTCAACCAACAGCAGAAGACAACCTGAGCAGCTAAAGGAAACCATAAATATCAGAGGCAGCAACAATGTTTCCAAAGAGATTAGCAGCATCAGTAAAAGAACAGGGATGAAAATCAAGCAGCAATCTTGTGGCTACATCAGCAACAACTTCATTAAGCATGTTATGAAAAGATTAGCACTACTATAGCAAAGGATTAAAAAGATACAAGAACAGCAGAAATATACTTTTCAGCAGAAAATCATTGAAAATAACAGCACCAAAGTAAGCAACACTAGTGGCAACACTAGAGCCAGACAAAGAACAGAACTCAAACAGCACTCAGTTTGTTACAGCAACAGCAGACATGTCACTAACAAAGGCACCAAAACTAGACAGGATATGATCATTACACAAGTGCAACAACTTCTGAAAAGGGAACAACCACAACAAAAATCCAATTCCCAGCAGGTACCAAAAAGGCAGGAAAAGCATAGCATAACCAGTAGCAAGAACCCCAAGACCCTCACAACCAACCTCAACCATCACAAGCATCTCAAGTTAACAGGACAATCAACCCTACACTATTAACAATACTGCCAGCAAACCCACAGAACCAATAACTCTCTCAGAAGCAGTTGCACACATAGAAACAGATTATTGGAGCAGTTGCATTGTGTGGTATCAGCACCTCGAGTGCTCAATCTAATGCAACTGCATCAATCATCTTGTCTCTATACTCACAATACTCCTCACTGGAACATCAAAATGCAGAATCTTCACAGGCACAAACATCCCTGTCATTTCAGCACCAGGAGCAAAAGCAACATCAACAGAAGATGCCAACTTTCAATCAAACAGAAATTCATAACAGCACAGATACTCCACTTGCACCAACACAGCAGATACAACAGCAACAGAAATCCCAAGAGCACCAGTGTTCACACCACAAGCACAATAGCCAAACAAACCAGCAACAACATTGTGAAACAAGACAGCAGCAACACAAGTAAGCCACAATGTACAAGGAAGCAGGCATCAGCTGACACTAGAAGCAAGACTACCAACAACAGTAATCAAAGGAGGCACAGTAGCAGATTCAGCATCACTTTATGGCCAGCCATAAGTCAAATTCAACACACAGACAACAACATCATCAGCAGGAATTTCAACTGTACTACAGGCAGCAACAATACCAAAAGCAACATCAACAAGGAAGACCCAAATCACAATAAGACATCTACACAACACAGTAGCAACTACAGCATCAGGAAGCATCAACAATCACAATCAACACTCTCACCAACCTATATCAAAACACACAAGGAAGGATATCTTCAACTTGGCTTTCCCTGCATCAGGAGACAAAGTGGAATTGAAGATAACTCGCGCTCTTTTGCTAGTTTTTTGCAGAACTATAATAGCATCGACCTCGCTCGGAGGCACTTTAGGAGAAACAAAACTTTCAACTATTTGGTCGCAATAGCAAAATATGTACTTTTTGTCTAGCTGACCTAGAAAAACTTGTACATACGACTGCCTACTGCAAAAGGGGCAATCGTGACAATACAATAGGTCTAACCACTTATTATTACCTTGGTACATATAGTCAATGCTCTAGGATGACAATTACATGTATTTTCTTTGCGGAGGTAAGGTTCATGTCCCCCTTCTTTTTGTACTATTTTGCTAATTAATAAATACTATATTTACCCAAAAAAAAAGAAGAGAGGTATAAGTAAAAGAATAGGAGGCGAAAATCGTGGCCATGATTACCTCAAAAATCGGCGTAAATATTGTTAAATCATGAAGCAACACATGTTCGGGAAATTAAATGCGAAAAGACGTGCGTCTTGCCAAGCGTCAGAAACTTTTCAAAAGGGTTCAGAAGATTTCCCGCCAAGAAAGGAATCTTCACCAACTTCCCCGCAACACAAAGATGTGCCACCGGAAAGCAGGGGGACTATCTGTATAGGGTAAAATCGGTTCACATTAAATATTTGAATGATAAAGCGACACGTGGAATCAGAGACAGACGGAAGACGAAGCGAGTGGAAACCAAGACCGAGGACAACAACTTCGATTGGCATCAGGTAGATCCCAAAGGAAACATTATCAACAAGGACAAACAAATGTTTGCCACAAGATGACATTCAATGAATTATATTCCTCAGAAGTAGAAAGAGCTTTGTGTCACAGTAGAATGGCGCCTTTGCTTATTAAGGAAAAGCCATGTGCTTCGTGTAACTGATGATATGTTATTATAAAAGCAAATACCTAGTCCCATTGTTGAAAACTAGATTGAATTTTTTTTATTGATAAAATGAACAGCGCACTACGAATAAGGAAAACAACGAATAGAGCTGTTCAAATGTATCAAAATATACTGGAACAATATAGATAAATTACTCATGAAAACATGTTACGATACTTCGAGCCGTTAGAACTAACATCTCATTGACCCCAATTAAGAAAAGTCTTCACTGTATCATCAATTAATAAGCTTGCCATGCATCATCTTCTCCTATAAATGCCTCAGTTACTTTGTCCGTTTAAGAACTGAACAACATAAAAATATTAAAAAAATTAAAAGCAGTAAGCTTAATAGTGAGGTTCGCCACACGAACTACTATTATGCCCAATTTGATGGCATTTATTGCAAGTGCAATGAACTGATCTCTTCTTTGCTGGTGCTGGTTGTTCATCTGATTCTCTTCTCCTTGGACGATAATGCAAGAAATAACAACTCGGGAATCCTTCCACACATTTGTGACTTTTTAAGCTATTGTGCAACGATGCCGATTTCGAAAGAGCCAGAAACCCACACAACATCAATATCTTCCTCTCTACTTAAATAATTCTTGAAAGTGTTCAAAGATCCCTCCAAAACCTTCTTGGTGATAAGATCATAGAAATGTGCAACCACAACGGGAAGACGATGTCCTTGGGAAGAGGTAACAGAACCGGTCAACTGACAAACATCACATGTTTGAAACAAATCCGACTCGAAACCTTTAGATTGATGAATGATAGTCCAAGTGAAGAGGTTAAAGCTTTGTTTGTGGTAAGGCAAAGACAAATATTGATGAGTAGACTGCAATTATGTGGGATTTACAATTGTTGTACGCATTGCACTATTCGACAGCGAAAGTCGTGGTTATTTTTTTGTTTTTACTCTCTTAGGACTTGGAATAAATGTGAATTTGTCTTTTCTTGTGAATGTTGACAAGGACTACACTTTGATTTTCATCTTTATATAATTTCTCTCCAGTTGTTGATCTCTCCAGTTTTGCCTGATGGGACTTGAATTTATCAAACGTGTCTCCTAGCTCAATATATGGTTAAGATTTGTTTAGTCAACCTTGATATTCTAACCTTGATTAATGAGTAATTCACTATCTTTCCTCTCTCCTCTTCACAGCTGTAATAACTCGATATTTTTTATGTACTTATTAATGGTGAGATTAGAGAATTAATTTTATTTATAGCTATTGAGTCAAATATTAAATTAGTAGGAGGGAATTTATGATAATATATAATATAGTATAGTAAATAAATGGCTAGTCGGCCAATTACATACTACCAATTAAAACTTAAAAGTAAATAACTTTAATTATTAATTTAAAAGATTAATAAGTGGGCCAAGCTCACCTTTTTTAATATCCCCTTATCAGATTGTCTTAGGAGTTAGATACACTAGGGCTTATATTTGATAGTAAAAAAAAGGAGAACAAATCGAAGGGGCTTTGGGATAGAGAATTGGACGGCGTCGAGAAAGGCACATAGAGGCATTGAATTGTCCTTGTTGACAATCACCGTGAAGAGCTAAAATTTTAGAGCAAAAGTTTTGTTGTGCACACTCATTGACGGACGAAACTAAGAACAAAGACTTCAGGTAATACTTAATCTTGGCATGTCTTTTTAAATTAATTTTGGTTGAATGACAACATGAAATATATGAATTAATAATTATGTAATGCTAGAAAGTAATTATTTAATAATAATTGGTGAGTTAATTGAGTTGAATATAAAATATTAGAGGTTGAATAGTTAAACTGGTGCTCTTCAATTCCTGTTACCTTCAATTTAAAAAATAAAAATGACTATTGGGTCCCAACTATTATATAAAGATTGATAATTTGTAAGAATGAAATATGAGATTTGGAATTTGAAAGAGGATTCGTCCCTGCCTTTTGGATATATTTGCAAAATAATATAAGGCTACTATTTGGAATTCTCATTACTATATTTAAGAATAGAATAACAGAATTATGATGCCAAGATTAAAAATAATTATGTGATAATAATTAGACTTAAAGGATAGAAGATGTTTTGGTATAAGGTACAGTAGCATAGCCACTGTTTCAGCTATTTTATTTGACATTTAGCTGTCTACATAGTTTTTACTAATTGGATCGAGGGTTGATTTTGATTTATACTTGTCTTAAAATTATGAAAATTATTCACCGAGACTAATTAGGACGTGTTATTCAATATTTTAGATAGATTGAGGCCATTAAAGGCCATTTGGTTGGTGTTCTAGACATTGCAAGGTTTGAGAACTTCCCGTTAGCGAGGTAAGTGAGACTTTAAGCTTTGATGCTTGCTTTTTCCAAAATCAGTTTTGAAAATATGTTTTGTCTGCGTGGTCCATGTGTTGGGACGAGCGTGCACTTGGTAGAATCGGTAGTTTTTGACCAGCCGCAAATATATATTATTTTGTAAAAGCTGAAATTATTTAATAACGATTTGTAGTATGGTGTGATGTAGCGTAGCCTCGTGCTATGGCATGTATGCTGCCGCAGACTCGTTGGATTGTTTGGTTAATTTCCTACACTGCCTCTATGACAAGTCCTTAGTGTAGATTGTGTTGAGATATATAGTATTGTTATTGAATAATTGTTTGGACCTTATATAGTAAATATATGGTGAAAGAATTTTTGTGCATATTATTTATGTGCTTGTTGTGTGTTTGTATTTTCTAACACTTGTTCCGGAGGTATTCAGAGTGGAGGATCGAGGATCTTACTGGGTTATATTTACGTATAACTCACTCCTTACCTGCATGTCCATGCAAATACTGTTGCTGAGGACGAGGCTTGTGGTTAATGAGTTTGTTGAGTGGATTCTATTGCTGAGGTGAGCCACCGCATTTTTCGTGGCGGCCGATGTTTTAGCTCTACCTATCTTATGTCTATTATTTCTTCGGGTCTGCATGCCTGTCAGTTAACTTTTATTATTCTATTAGATGGCCCGTGGTCTTAGTATGGAATTTTGGTTAGAGATTTGTTAATTGAGTGCTCAATAGAATTTATAAATAAATTATAATTTTAGTCGGATTATTTCGTATTAAGTCATATTTAAGGTGTTTGGGCTAGTACGTGTTTCTCTCAATATTTATATAATAGGTTAAGAGTACATAAATTGATTCGCCTAGCGGATAGTATTAGCTAGATGCTTGTCACGTCTAGGGGTGTTTGGGGCGTGACAACAGCCAAACAAGATCTCCTTCCCCTTCCTCACAAATCTCTCAAACAGGTGAGAACAGACAATGTTGACTACTCTTTGGTTATGAAATTTTACAGATTGAAGCGCGTGCACACAGAGAGAGATATTATTTCTTTTCACAAGTAATTATGTGATGGAATTTCACATGGTATATGTTATTATCATGGATCAAGTTGCTCATAGGATAGTCCATTCTACTTCTCTCCTTTCTGGATTGAAAGAATAGAAAAGCGCATTGTTGGAGAAATGCAGATTATTTATTGCTGTTTCCACATATAGTGCTCCATTAATATATCTCAGTCGAAATGCTGCCGTATGAACTATTATTTATCCGTATAATGGTACAGTTAATTTTATAGCATGATTTATAGACAATCGAATTGATTTGATTCCGAAATGATAAACAAATTAAGTAAAATGCAAGACTTAACGTTGAAATCGAAATAAAATAGCAGACAACTTGATTTCGGGAGAAAGGCTTCCGAAGGCAGCAATAAAAATATCATTGGACATAAAATAAAGTGTTATTTAGCTTGAAATAATGTGTAGCATAAGTTTGTCAGAATTTTTGTTCCTTACAATGGCCGTTGAAGCCACTATTTATAGCTAAACCTAGGGAACAAAGTTCTAGGATCTAGCCCCTCTTCAATGACAATAATGGGGGCCATTGATAAATATGTAACGGCAGGCTATGAATGTCAAAATTCTCTGTAACGGATTGTGTATTAATACTGAGGAATATTCTTCATTGAATGTCATCTGGTGGCAAATATTCGTTTGCGCTCGTTAACTATGTTCCGTTCGGGGTCTGCCTGATGCCAACAAGCTGTTGTCCTCGGTTTTGGTATCCACTCGCTTCATCTTGCATCTGTCCTCGATTGCACTGTCACTCTATCATTCGAGTATTTAATGAGAACCAATTTTACTCTATACGAATATGTTTTCATTCAATTTTTACTTTTAAATTAAAAAATCTTAAAAGATAATAAATTATACCTAGTTGAAGGATATGGAAGCACTACTGAGAATTCCAAATAAGCTTGAACTTCTGTACCCAGTTAATAGATTTGCAGTTTGGAGTTTTTCCAATGGTTTTCATTAACGGTGAGGGGATCCTTAAATTATATTCATTCATATTGATCGCGCCTCCATGGAAGTAATTTTTACCACTAATTTGTCAGGACATAATTATAAATCTAAGCTAAATTCAGTAATAAAATGAAATTGCAAACAATTGGAACAATTTTTATGGATTTTTTTTATAAATGAAAAATCGATATTAAATTACAAATCGAAAATTGCAGAATTAAACTAAGCTATCTGAATGATAAGTTGTCGCCATAGCTGATAGAATATGCAGAAAATTAGAAGAAGAGAAGAAGTTAGAATCTGGGAGGAGAAGAGAAAAGAAGAGAATGAGAATGAGAGAGAATAGAGTGAAGGAAGTGTGAGACCTGTAGTTCCTTAGCCTCTTCTCTCTCTTCATCTGGTATATATGACAACGAGATGTCGACATGGCCAAATCTCGTCCCTTGCTGCTCACTAATGGAGGTTTAATCGTAGCCATTCCTTTTGAAAGTTAGTTATTTTCTTCTTGTTACTCTTGCCCGTGTCGAACCCAACTGCCTATATTATATCACTTCTACTCTGCATATAGGTCAGATCATTGCATACCCCCTCCCCCTTTCTAATCATCCTTGACTTCAAGGATGAGGATCAAAATCAGGAAATTTTGCTTTGAGGAACTGATAGTCCTCCCATGTTGCATCTTCTGGTGGCAGATTGGACCATTACACTAACACCTTGACATTTGCTGTATTGTTCTTCTTCATCATCTGTATTTGTAGGATTTCAACTGGCTTGACTATTAATTGCCCATCCTCACCAATGCTTGGTAGTACAGTTTGCACAACTACTCTGTTGCCAACCTTCTTCTTGAGCAATGGTAAATGAAACACAAGGTGCACTCTAGAATCTGAGGGTAAGTCCAACTTATATGCTACCTTACTAATTCGAGCAAGCACCTTGTAAGGGCCATAGTATTTGGAACTGAGCTTCAAACTCTTCCTTAAGGCAATAGAAGTTTGCCTATATGGCTGGAGCTTTAAGTAGACCATGTCACCTACTTGGAATTCCCTGTCAGTCCTCTTCTTGTTAGCATAGTACTTCATCCTCTCTTGTGCCATACACAGGTTGTCCTTAAGCAATTGCTGCATCTGTTGTCTTCTCATAATAACATCTTCAGCAGTTGGAACTATAGTCTCTAGTAGTGGACCAATGGATAGGTGGGGTGGAGATTAGCCATATAGAGCTCCAAAAGAAGTACACTTCAAGGTGGTATGAAAGTTGGTGTTGTACCACCATTCTGTAGCACTTAACCACCGCTTCCAAAGAGTAGGTCTGCTAACCGTCATACATCTGAGGTATTTCTCTAACACTTATTGATACGCTCAAATTACACCTTAAGAACAGTGTAAGCGGTCGGTATCAAATATAATAACCAAACAAGGTTGGGCTCGAATCCCACAGGGAATAGGTGTGAAACGTTTACTTAATTAGTGTAGTACTCAACTAAGTTGTAATTCTATCTAGTAATTGTAACCGAAAGATGTATTGAATTTAAGGTTAAATGAAGAATAATTGCAATATTATGAATGTAAATAATATGATTTAAAGAAACCAAGATAGTGTCCCCCTTAATGTAGTATAATGCTATTGATATTAATATTGTATATTTCCAACGGAAGACTTTCTTGATATGCAATTGATGCCTAATTTACTACCCAATATTTTCCAATAGTTGGATAATATGTCCTCTTTATAATTTTTCCAAATACAAAAGAGTTGTGATTAAGAACAATCAATTAATGCCAAATTAAAACCTACTTATTCCTAAGTGATTTTATTAAACAAGGTTTAAAGCCTTGAGTCTTTGTTATTTACTTCTACCAAATTCTACCCCACTTTCCCAAGCAAAGGTAAAATTAAATGGCGTTTAATGTTTGCAACCACCAACAATTGTTTGAGGAATAAGAAGTAAATAAATATCAATCATCCGTTGAAACTATATTCAATATCAAATTCCCAATAACATCATACCCATCTAGGGTTCACAACCTTAGCGTTTGGAATTAGCTACTCATGGTAAAAACTGAATGTGAAAGAATAGTAATTGTCATAATCTTACAAAATAGAAGGTAATTGATCCAAAAAGCTTCCAAGAATTCAAAATAGTTTAAACCTTGTACTTTGTGCTCTCAATTCTGACAAGATATCCCTCACAAAGCCCTATTAAACCTATTTATAGACGCCCAAAACCCGAGGCAAAGTTCGAACTAATTTGCCACTGATGTTAATAATGCGGACCGCATTTCTGTTGAAAAACAGAAATGTGGTCTGCAAATCTTCTTCCTCCGTCGCATATCTAACCAAAGAGTTTTGCCTTCATCGCATTCTGTAATTGCGGTATGTATTGAAGAAACGCGAACCCCTTCTGCATCGCAAATCCAACACTCTGCATACTTGATTTGCGGTTGGGTTTGCGGTGCGCATATCGATTATGCGATCGCGAAATGCGATCGCATTCTTCACCCTGACTTTCAACCAAAACTCTGCCTGCGTCTGCGATTCCCCAGTGCATGTTTGCGGTTCGCATTCTAGTTTTGCGGTCGCATATGCGACCACATTCTCAACATGAATAAGTGCCCAGAGTTCTGTCCTCATTTGTGATTTGGTTGTGAAATATGCGGTTCGCATGTGCTGTTTGCGATCGCATATTCACATTTGCGATGCTGTTGGGTTCCTTTTTTGTCTTCAGTATGCTTTTTGGGCTCTTTTCCATGCTTTTGGATCCTTACACTTGATGTACTGCAAATACACTATATTTACATAAGTATCGATGAATTTTTCACATAAAACAAGTTAAAATCTAAGCAAGTAGTATCAAAATGTGCCGAAATTCCCCGGCACATCACTTATTCACTCGCTTAATTTAACCATCACCTTGAGGGTGATAGGCTGTACTATAATGTAACTGAGTCCCTAGCAGTTGAATGCCTGCCAAAAGTTGCTCAGAAAGACCTTATCTCTCAGTAACAATTGACTCAGGTGTGTGTGGGCTATGCACCTTGTTCCAAAATATGTTAGCTACTGTTGTAGCAGTATAGGGATGAGATAGAGCTATGACGTGCGCATACTTGGTCATTCTGTCTACCACCACCAGTATCACATCCTTATTTCTAGACTTAGGCAACACCTCAATGAAATTCATACTAATATGACTCCGTATTAGATTAGGGATAGGAAGGGGTTGTAACAAGCATGGGAAATCGACATTGTCATCCTTACTCCTGACACATACATAACTACTAGTCATAGATTTAATAACAATTTGCTTCTTCTCAGGCAAACAGAACAATTGTGCTAGTCTTTTGAGCGTCCCTAATTGTCCAAAATGGCCACCGATGGGACAATCTTGAAAGGCACAATCAGATGCTATCCGAGGATCCCATTTATCCCGATTTAAACCTTTACTTCCTTCCTGAGAATACCAGAAGAGTAATGCTACAGATTGGGACCTTGCAGATCAACTTTAAGCTGAGTAATCAGATCTATGGCTTAAGGATTACCTTGATAACTTGAAGTGATTTCCTGCATCCAGATAGGAATTGAGGCACCGATGGCCATTAGTTGTCCAGTGTCCTGAGGAAGATTGGTATTCACACTCTCATACTGTCTAGAGAGAGCATCTGCTACTCTACTTTCAGCACCCTTTTTATATTGATCTTATAGTCCACCCTAGTAGTTTTGTCAGTCCTTTCTGCTAGATAGCAGTAGTGATCTTTTGATCCAACAAATATTTCAAATTATGATGGTCAGTCTTGACCACAGAGTGTTTGAACTGCAGGATGTCTCCACTCGTCCACTGCATTCAGTAGACCCATGTATTCCTTTTAATAAATCAACTTGTCCCTGTGCTTTGGTGCTAAGACTTTACTAAAATAGGAAACTGGCCTCCCCTCTTGATTTAGGATAGCTCCAATTCCACTATTGCTAGCATTTGTTTCAACTATGGACTTCTTAGAATAGTCAGGTAATATCAGCACTGGAGTAGAAGTCATAGCAGACTTGAGGGTTGAGAATCCCAGTTTCAGCTTCTTCACTCCATTTAAATGAAATCCTTCTTGAGAATATCAATAAGGGGTCTGCATATGGCCCCATATCCAGGAACATACTTCCTGTAATAACCTGTTGATCCTAAAAATCTTCCAAGAGCATTAATTGAACTAGGTTTAGGCCATTCGACCATGGCTTGTATCTTAGCAGGATCAGTAGAAACACCTTCCTTAGTAATTACTTGTCCTAAGTATTCAACTTGAGGCTGGCCAAATGAGCACTTGGATCTTTTAGCAAACATAGAATGGGCTCTCAATAAGGCAAACACAGTAGCCAAATGTTCAACATGCTTCTCCAATAATTCACTGTAAATAAGATATCATCAAAGAAGAATAAGAAAAATCTCCTCAAGTATGGCTGGAAAACCTTATTCATCAAGGCTTAAAAAGTGGAAGGAGCATTTGTCAAACCAAATAGCATAACCTTAAACTCATAATGGCCCACATGGGTCCTGAAGGCAGTCTTAAGCACATGTTCCTCATTCATCCCGATCTAGTAATATCTAGATCTTAAATCCACGTTGGAGAAGATCATAGAACCATGAAGTTCATCGAGTAAATCATCCATAATGGAAATTGGATACTTGTCCTTCACAGTGATATCACATAGTCCTCTATAATCGACACAGGATCTCCATATCCATCCTCCCTTTTTAACAAGGAGTGTTAGTAATGAAAATAGTGATTGACTCTATTGAATGATGCCATTTGTTAGCATCTCCTTGTCTTGCCTCTCTATTTCATGCTCTTGATAATAATTGTACCTGTAGGGTGTCAAACTCATAGGCATTGCAGTGATTTGAGAGGAATTGTGTGGTCCAAGGCTCTAACAGGAGGTAGAGACTTAGGCTCAGTAAACACATCATCATACTATTCTAACACTTCTAGGATGACTTCATCAACTGGCTCTTGGCCATTAGTCACCACTGAGTTAATCATGAACAAATGGGCTAGAAGTGCTTCCCCTTTCCTAATCACCTTGCCCATAGTCCTAGTGGAGATCATGTTCAGCTTACATTCTTCTGGAATGCCATGCAGTACCAGTTTATTCGACTTTCTTCCAATGGTAACACAGTTCTTCTTATGGTCAAATTTAGTGGGGTTGTGTTTCTTCATCTAGTCATTTCCTAGAACAATGTCACAACCACCTTATGGAATGATGAGCAAGTCCTCCTTGAAAGGTCTATTCTACATTTTCCACATAAAGCCTTTACAGTGAGAGATACACATGACATAGTTTTCATCAACAACTGTTACTTTTACTAGTGAACAGTAACTAGCATGATACACAGTCTCCTTAACAATTTTCGCGTTAATAAGGCTATGAGTGCTGCAAAAATCAATCAACAAAGCCAGGTTCATATTTTTGATAGAACCTTTGAACAAGATGGTATTTAACTCCTTGGTTATTTCCTGATAATACACTCATACACAGAGCTTCTTGTACAACCTTCTTCGTATCACCTTCAATTATTAGGTATGCAATGGAGGGGTCCTCTGTATCATTAGGGCATTCTGGAGTAGCTTCCACCTCTCCTACTAAATAATTCAGTTGTTTCTTTTTGCACTGATGTCCTGGTGTCTCTTTTTCACCACACATAAAGCATAGATGGTTGTTCCTCCGATACTCATACACTTCATGTAACGACTCGACCGGTCATTTTGCTTTCTAGATCCCCCTTCCTTTTTAAGACTCCCCATATGTGCTTTTGCTGTTTCATGACTTACGGGGATGGTTGGTTTAGGTTTGGAAGGGTTCGAATTAAAATCAGAACACTTAGTTCCTTAATAGTAGCCTAAGATGGCCAAGTTTGACTTGAGTCAACATGTTTAGTAACTGACCTCAGAACCGGGATTTGATGGTTTCAATAGGTTCATATGATAATTTTAGACTTGGGCATGTGTTCGGATCTGGTTTTAGGTGATCCGGGAGCGTTTCAACGCTTAATGTTGAAAGTTTGCACATTGAAGATTTTCTAATTCTTTAAATTTGATTTAGAGTAGAATTTGGTGTTATCGAGGTCCGTTTGGGATTCAGAGCTTGGGAATAGGTATGTATGGTGATTTATGACTCGTATGCAAAATTTGGTGTCATTCAGAGTTGATGAAATTCTATGACTCTCGCTAGCAGCATGATGGGTGCAGTGAGTGGTATGGAGATTAGAAGTTGAGGATCAAGGTTACTGTTCGATTTTGATAAGAATTCCACAAGCTCGAAGGACCAGGGGAAGATTTAAGATGTTCAGGGTATGCTGGCATTATTTTTGGGCAGTCTGAGGATGTCTGTTTTGTGGAAGAAGTGTTGGGTATTGAAATGCGGATGCTTGACTAGCACTATGGAAATAACATGGTTGATGGCCATTAATGTTCAAATTTTACTACCTGGTGTGGAAGGTTGTAGGAGTATGTCCTACGGGAAGATCTTATAAGTGTGATGTGCTAGTCATTTGATTGTTAGAGATTGAAATTAGGTATGGAGATTTTAGTGCTGTCGCCAACGGAAGAGGTTATGACTGAGAGGTGCTCTATTCCTTTGGTTGTCATCCCGTGTAGCTTGTCTTAATTGCACCTTAGCCGTGCTTGAGTTTTTGTAGCGCATGGCGCTATCTTTCTCCCCAGGGTTGTATTTATGCAATTGGCGTGCTTGTGGTCGATATTCGGGCATTTCGTAGGTATGTGCATTATGGCTCGAAGGGTATTCCTTATTGATTGTTATGTGTGGATCGGGTGGGTAGTAGAGTTCGTTACATGGGCTGGGTAGTAGAGTTCGTTCTTCCTTATGTGTCATATTTGAGTTGTAGCTTGTTCGCGCATTGATAGAGTCATGTGAGATTTTAATCAGTGTTTCAGGTGGCTTATTGCTTGAGCAGCTTGTACTGGGTGAGACGAGGCTATTGGACCTGAAATCAGTGCGATCAGATTTATGTTAAGTATATTAAAGAGGGGATTGCTTAGATGGCGAACATTCCTAATCTACAACTCCATGAGATATTGATTTCACGAGTGGTTATGAGTTCCTGCACATCTCTTTTATCATTGTAGTATTGTGAGGTGGCAGGAAGGATCTTCAGTCTGGTTTGAGCTAATGTGCTCACGTGGGTTGTGGTGGCACGTGTAGGTGCACAAGGTGTTAAACTGTGATTTTGGGAAACTCCGGAATGGTTCTTGGCAAGTTTGAAGACGAACGTATGTTTAAGTGGGGGAGAATGTAACAACGCGACCGGTCATTTTGAGTTCTAGTGCGTTGCTCGGTGGTTTGGAGCCTTGGGTAGCTTCACTTCATGTATTATGACTTGTACATGTAGTCGGAATTGAAATTCGGGAAGTTTAGAGTTTATTCGAAAGGAAAATTCTCAATTTGGAAGCTTTAAGTTAGAAGAGTTGACTAGGGTTTGACTTTTGAGTAAACGATCTTAGAATCGGGATTTGAAGGTTCCAATAGGTTCGTACTATGATTTCAGACTTGGGTGTATGTTCGGGTTGAGTATCGGGTGGTCCGGGAGCATTTCGATGCATATTTTGGAAAGTAGGCATTTTGAAAGTTTTGAAAATTCCTAACTTTGACTTGAAGTGAATTTTAATGTTATCGATGTTCGGTTGAGTCTTTGAGCCTTGGAATAGGTTTGTATTGTGATTTATGACTTGTACGTAAAGTTTGGCGTTATTTTAGAACGTTTAAGTGTGAATCTGATGCGTTTGTTGAAGTTTGAATGTTTAAAGGTTGAGAGAAAGGTTTCGATCATAGATTCGTAGTTTTGATGTTGTTTGGTGTGATTTGAGGCCTCGAGCAGGTTCATGTTATGTTTGGGACTGGTTGGTGTGATTGGATGGGGTCCCAGGGGCCTCGGGTGTGATTCGGAGTGGTTTTGGACCATTTTTCCTTGTTTTGCAACTGTTGGTGCTGGTGTTTGGTTTTGTTCTTTGCGAAAGCGAAGGGTCTCACGTGTTCGTGAAAAAGGATTTTTGGGCTGCTGGGATTCGCTCTTGCGAACACGACACAGAGGTCGTGAACTTAGAGAAGAGGCTTGGGTAGCCTACGCAAACGCGACTTAGAGGTCACAAACGTGACTTAGAGGTCGGAACGCGAAGAAGGAAAGGGAGCTGGGGCCTGACATGCATTATGCCTTCGCGAACGCGGCTCGTGGCCCGCGAACGTGAAGTGAAGGGGTTAGAAGGCTTTGGGAACGCGACGTGGAGGTCGGGAACACGTAGAGGATAACCATTGCGATCGCGAAGAAGAGCGGGCCTGGGCAAATTGATTTAATACGAGACTTAGCCCATTTCTCTCCTATTTTTCATTTGGTTGGGTGGATTTTGGAGCTCTTGGAGGAAAGATTTTCATCATCTATGTCAAGGTAAGTAATTCCCGCATATTGTTAGTTAATTACAAGGATGTAAACACGGAAATTAATAGAAATTGTGAGATTTTGAAAGAAACCTAGAATTTGGTATTTTGGATCTTGACCACGAAATTGGACATGGAATTGAGAATAAATTATATATTTGAGTTCGTGATGTTATGGGTAATGTTTATCTTCGAAAATTTACGAAATCCAGGCATGTGGGCCTGAGGGTTGACTTTGTTGACTTTTTGAGCGAAGTTGGGTATTGTTATAAATTGATTAATTATGAGTACTATAGTATATTTTTATTGGTTTACACATTGTTTGATCAATGGGCATCGGTTGAGATGCTAGAGAGGCGTTGGAGCCGATTATGGAACTTCGGAGCGAGGTACGTCTCCTGTTTAACCTTGTGAGGGGGAATTTACCCCAAAGGTGTTATTCTTGTTATATGCTACATGTTGTGGGAGCTGCACACGTATGAGGTGAGGAGTGTCCGTGCGCATGCTAGAATTCCTGAGTATGTCCGGGTAGACTAGGATTCCCACCATGCCTTATTTGTACTAGTTGAGTTATGATTGCCTGCTTAGTTACTTGATTTCGCATTACGACCCGAGATTAGGCTTGCGTAGAGTGATAGACTCGCTATTGTAGAGAATTGACGATCTACTTGATTAGCCACAGAATGAGTGTACTTCCCCTATGAATTTCTCCCGCGTTGCACGTTTTCACCGAAGAGGTTCCTTAAAATTCATAACTCACACATATATTCATGAGTGGGGTCAGGGACCCGTTAAAGCTTCTTATTCTAATGGGATCGGACCGTTCGCCTCGGCAGGATTATGTAACACACTCTTATGGGATCGGACCCTTTACCTCGGCAGTATCATATTCTTATGGGATCGGGCCATTCGCCTCGGCAGTATCATATTCTTATAGGATTAGGCCATTCGCCACGGCAGCTTGTGTTTACTGTTCAGAGGAGGATCATACCACGTATCTATATTTGTCTACACTGTTTATTTGTCACGCCTCATACTTGTTTACTTTCTATTGTACTTGATTTATTGGACCATTAGTAAGTGTCCATGTCAAACCTACGTCACTACTTCTCCAGGGTTAGGCTAGATACTTACTGGGTACCCGTTGATTTACGTACTCATGCTACACTTCTGCACTTATTTTGCATGTATATATATTTCTGGTGGTATTTTGTGTGCAAGGGCGCATATATGGCAGGGACTTCATGTTGAGCTGCATCCCATGTTACGATCCGCAGCATACGGAGTCTCCATCAGAATTATTTTCATTTTTTTTCCTGTCTAACTTGTATTCCAAACAGATGTTGTATTGTTATTGTACCTTCTAGTAGATGCTCATGCACTTGTGACACCGGATTTTGAGGGTGTTCTAGAATTTATTTATGGATTGTTTACATTAATACACTTTTACTTATTATTTTAATTAAATTGTACGTAACTACGATTTGTTTTAACATGTAAATTATGGGAATTTTAATATTTTGTCGAAAAACCTAGGTTTTGATAAAACCGGAATTAGACCACGAAAATGATTATGGAATTGAGTAGAAATTATATATTTATATTCGTGAGGTTATAGGTAAAAATTATTTACAAAAATTTTCGTAATCCAGGCACGTGGACCCAAGGGCGAATTTTAGGAAAGCCCATAAGGGCCATGCGGACTTGACGTCATCCCCACCTTCGTCTAGTATATCACTGGCAGTCCTTCGTGAGTGCGGCACGCACCTTTTTGTGTGTTTCGGAGCCGTTTGTTTGGAATCCTCCAGATTGGGTTGGGTAATTACTCTAATTGTTAAATTATGAGTTTTTGAGCAAATATTGATTAGTTTGTACAACCTTTGGCTAATTTCGGATTGCTTGGCACCGAAGTGAGACTTTTAGTGTGATTTGTCGACCAGGAAGTGGATATGGAAACGAGGTAAGTCTCTTGCCTAACCTTGTAATAGGGAAATAACCCATAGGTGTTTAAATTATTATTTTCTACTAATTGTGGGTACTACGTACTCACACAGTTATGAGAGTCCGTACATAGCTAAACTCATGTTATGTCGGGGTAGACATAGGACTTTATCATGCAATACTTGCACTTCTTGAACTCAACTTGTTAGTTTAATTACTCGTATTAATAAGTAAAATGTGATTAATGATTATGTTAGACCAAGTTTCATTACATTTGGCGGAATGATTAATTATTGATGGAAAATTCATAATGCCTCTATGGGCTTACCTTGGGTTGTAAACACGACATTCATAGTCCGAAGAGTTTCCCTATTCCTGTGGATCGGGCCGAACGCCTCGGCAATATTTATATATATAATGTGATGCATCCGTGGATCGGGTCGTACGATCTCGGTCGTGTATGTACAAAATTGTTATGGGTCGGGCCGTAGGACCTCAGCATAACTCATACCTGTTGTCGCTAGGAGTCCGATTATACTCGATATATCCTTCATGACTTTAGAAATTGTATTTACGTGTTGGCCCTTACTTGTTGAGATTTGCATGTGATGTTTGGGTACTTTTAATTTGTTATTTTGATAAAGTATCATTTAACTATTGCCTCTTATTCCATTATTGCCATCGTATTTCATGCCTACTACAAATTTTGCACATTATGTATATTAACCACTAGTAAGTGTCGATATCGAACCCTCGTCACTACTTCTTCGAGGTTAGACTAGATACTTACTGGGTATACGTTGTTTACGTACTCACACTACACTTCTACACAAATTGTGCAGGTTTTGAGGCGGGTATATTTGGTGTTCGTCCAGGCGTGCATCTGCGTTACCCTGAGGCCTAGTGGTGAGCGGCTTCTCATGCTCCATTCTGCAGCACCCGGAGACTTTGCTTGTTATGTTTATCATTTCTTTCTATTATGTTTCAGAAAATAGTTTTAGGGAGTTTTATATATTCTATTAGATGTTTGTGCACTTGTGATACAGGCTTTTGAAAAATTCTAGTGGATATTCATGGTTTTTGATTTATGAATTTTGCTACTTTACTCTCGTGTTTAGTTTGTGCTTTACACTACTACGAGCACCTACTATTTGTTTCGTTATTAAATAAAATCAATGACTTTAAAAATATTAAAATAAATAATTAAATGGATAGTTCACTGTTGACTTGCCTAACGGTGACATTGGGCGCCATCACAGCCTATAGTGGGAATTAGGTCGTGACACTTCAGGACTAAGTCTGAATACATTGAGCTTAACATTAGTAGTTCCTGAAGCCTTACCATTGGTGGTATAGCTCCCCACAGCTTGTGGTTTGATACTAGTCTAATTCTTCCTTTGAGCAGCTTCTATTGCCATCTCCTGTAGTCCAGCCTGCGCAATAGCAAACTTCAGTGTAGTAGGCTTGAACAGTTTCTCACCAAAATAATTTTCTTCCTTCAGAGCCCCTATGAAACTAGATATAAAATGAGATTCATCAAGGTGAGGATTCCTAACTAACATCTGAGCCTTCACATCCTCAAACTTTACCAGAAATTCATCCATAGTTGTAACGACCCGGCCGGTCATTTTGAGAATTAGCGTCATGTTCGGTGATTTAAAGTTTCGAGTAGCTTCGTGTTATGTATTATGACTTGCGTGTGTGGCCGGGTTAGATTTTCGGATGATTTGAGATCAATTTGGAAGAAGGATTCTTGTTTTAGAAGCTTAAGCAGTAAGAGTTAACCGGATTTTGACTTTTACATAGACGCCTCCAGAATGGTGTTTTGACAATTTCAAAAGCTTTGTACGATGAATTTGGACTTAGGCGTGTGTCCGGATTTGTATTTGGAGGTCCGTATGTTAATTTGATGCATTTCAGCAAAAATTAAAAAGTTGAAGGTTTGGAAGGTTGAGAGGTTTGACTGGGAGTTGACTTTGTAGATATTGGGCTCGGATTACAATTTTGAGAGTTGGAATAGCTTTGTTATGTCATTTGGGACTTGCATGAAAAATTTGATGTAATTCCGGGTTGATTTGATATGATTCGGCGCAAGTTTTAGAAGTTGAAAGTTCATATGTTCATAAAGTTCAATTTGAGGTGCGATTCGTGATTTTGATGATGTTTGATGTGATTTGAGGCCTCAAGCAGGTCCACGTTATGTTATGGAACTTGTTGGTATGTTTCGACGGGGTCCCGAGGGCCTCCGGTGTGTTCTGGATGGGCTACAGGCCATTTTCTCCTATTTTGGAACGCTGATTGCCGGTGTCTAATGTTCTTCTCTCTGATCGCGAAGGTTCGGCCGTGATTGCGGAGGCTATTTGGTGACTGGCCCTTTTTTCTTCTTCGTGTTCACATGGTATTGTCCGCGATCGCGTGAGTGCGAGTGTTTCTTCCTCGCGATGGCTATATTAGTGACGAACCGTGTTCGCATTCCTTTTTTCGCGATCGCGTAGTGCCTTTTGTGGGGCAGTGATATTTCTTCTTCGTGATCGCATCCCTTTTTTGGTTGATCGCGTAGGCATTCTTGGCAGCTGATGATTTTCTTCTTCGTGATCGCATATGAATTTTCGCAATAGCAGTAGATATTAATTCCCAAATCGGGGGTTTTGTTCCATTTATCATCTTTTGAGCTAGAGACCTCAGATTTAAGTGATTTTTGAGGGATTCTTCACGTGTTGGTTTGGGGCAAGTGTATCTACCTGGACTTGATTTTATTTCCCGATTCCATCTTTATTTATATCATTAATTTAGTTTGAGGGAAAAATGAGAATTTTGAGAAAACTTTCAAAAATGTAAAATGATGATTTGAAGGACGAATTGATGTCAGAATTGGATAAATTATGCATGATTGGACTCGTATCGGAATGGGTGTTCAAATTTTATGAATTTTATCAGGTTCTGAGGTGCGGGCCCGGGGTTGAATTTTAGTTCTTATTAAAGATTGAAGCTTTATTATCCGAAATTGCTTCCTATGAGTTTTATTTGTTATATGAAGTTATTTTTGCTAGATTTGGGCCGTCCGGAGGTTGTTTCACACGAGAAGGTCATTTTAGAGTATCGGTCTAGCTTCTTTGAGGTAAGTATCTTGCCTAACATTGTGTGGGAAAACTACCCCTTAGGATTTGAGTTATTTGTGCTAGTTGTGTTATGTGAATGCTGTGTACACGAGGTGACGAGTACGTACTCGGGCTTATTTGTGGGAATTTGACCCTTTTAGGCTCTTAGGTTCTTATGTTCATTAAAAATGAAGTTTTCTTATGATGTTAAATTCTTGCTTTACTAAATTCACCCTTACGTGTCTTATTTGGAGTTGATTGATTCATGTTCTACCCTTGATGCCAATAAAACCTGATGTGTCTTAATTGAAATTATTACTCTCTTCTCCATAATTGTTTAACCTTAATTGAAGTTATTATTATGTTTTTCGCAATTGTTTAACCTTAATTGAAGTTATTATTATTATTATTATCTCTTCCATAATAGCTTACTCTTTATTGAAGTTTTGTTATCCTTTTCATTGTTGACTTATCCTTATTTGGAATCTTTGATTCATGCTATCTTTCTTATCATCGAGTTGTACTTATGTGGAATCATTGTTATACATTATCCCTTTCCTTGTTGAGCCATTCTTGATAAAACCATTATTACCTATTGTGCCTTTCATTGTGAGTTCGTTCTTCCGTTTCTTTGTGTTTTGTAGTTCTTGTGTTGATTTATTTGCTGTACTCTCATGTTATTATTGTTGTACTCAGTGATGTTGAGCCGAGGGCTATGCGTGGTTGTGGTATTGGAATTGTTTTGAGGAAAAATTGCAGCATATGGACACATGTGGTGAAAGACATTATATTGTGTTGTTATGTTATAGGTTTTTAAGAGGATTGTCGGGATGTTCGCACGTGAGTTGTCCGTGCTGCTATTATTATTATTATTATTATTATTATTATTATTATTATTATTATTATTATTATTATTATTATTATTGATATTTGCACATGCGGCGTGACAAGGCAGGCTATATATATGGGTTTGCGCATGTGGCGAGACAAGGTGAGAATATTATTATGCGCGTGTGGCCAGACAAGGTGGCCATTTACTTTATTGTTGCGCACGTGCAAGACAAGATGGGCTATGTCGGGGATGATTTGTGATGACTTGTGATTGGCCTGGGGGCATTGTTATTGAGGATATTCGTGTGGTGGTGTGCCTACCTTGTGTGAGTTATACATTGTACATTATGTGGTGATGCTTTCCTATGTGCCATTCATTGCCTCTACTCTTACTTGTTGACTCGAGTTGTGATATAACACTTGCACAAGCATACACATAATTTTAATCGCCCATATCGGTATGAGAAGATAAATCCTGCTGTTATTGACCATTTACATGTACTCTCATTTACTTTTCTTCTGTGTGAGAGTTGTCCTATTGGCATGTGAGTTGTCTGTGCGGGCATGAGTCATGTTGTTGGCACGTGAGTTGTCCGTGCGGATATGAGATACTGTCACTCCCTTGGCACATGAGTTGTCCTTGCGCTTATGAGCTGTAATGTAGACACAAGATGCCAAGTGATTAGGGTTCATAAATTGGGACCCGTGAAATGTGACTATGAGGCAAAGTACCTCGGGGAAAATCCTTGAACAAAGCTTGTGTGGAAGTGGTTGCTCTTATTGTGTTGTTACTTGTTTTCTCTACTTGGTTTCACCGGACTTAAACTGTGTTCAACATTACTTCACTGCATTACTACCTGTTGCTCCCTGTTGCTAGTTGTTGTTCTAGTGTCCTATTGCGAGTATAGCTTTGTTATCTTTACCCTGCTTAGTTTTATATTGACATTGTTTCCCTGTTAGTTTCACATTCATAGTTGTACATGTTGTTAAGTCTAATAGGTGTCTTGACTGTCCCTCGTCACTACTCTACCGAGGTTAATCTTGATACTTACTGAGAACTGCTGTGGTATACTCATGCTATGCTTTCTGCACATTTTTCTGCAGATCCAGGTACTTCAAAGTTGGTGGATCAGTAGCTAGTTGTCCGGGTTTTGCTGTGGAGACTTAAGGTATACCTGTCGTCGCGTTCGCAGGCCTCAGAGTCACCTTATGATTTTGTACTTGTACTGTCTATTTCTATTCCGAAATAGTTGTAATTAGAAGATTTATCCTAGTAAACTCAGTAGAGCTTATGACTTGTACTACCGGTTTTGGGTATTGTAATGCACTCGGGATTATTGGTTTAATATAGAAATTTCAGTTTCATGCTTAATAGTTATTTCTGGTTAAATTCAGTCTTCAATTCAGTAAGTGTTAGGCTTACCTAGTCTTAGTGAGTAGGTGCCATCACGACATCCTATGGAGGGAAATTGGGGTCATGAAAAGTTGGTATCAGAACTCTAGGTTCATAGGTGCAACGAGTCATAAGCAGTTTAGTAGAGTTTTGCGGATCGATACAGAGACGTCTGTACTTATCTTCGAGAGGCTACAAAACTATTATGACAGTTTCACTTCTTTCATTCCTATCATGTGATTTTATTGATCTCAGAGTTTGAGCCTTTGTCATTTTATTCTCTCACAGATGGTGAGGATAGGAGATGCAGTTATTGATGACGCTGCCCCCAGAGCCGATGTTGCTAGGGGTCGGGCAGCGGAAGAGGCAGAGGCTGAGGAAGAGCACGCATTACAACTAAAGCAACTGTCAGAGCAGTAGTGAGGAGCTGCTAGTAGCTCTTGTTAGGGGACAGGTACCTGAGGCGCCTGTTGTTACCCCCGGACTTCAGGAGACCTTAGCACAGTTCCTGAGCATGTTTGACACATTGGCTCAGGCGGGATTGATTCTGGTTGCACCAGTGTCACGACCCGAAATTCTCATCTTCGGAACCATGATGGCGCCTAACATTTCACTCGCTAGGCAAACCAACGTTAGAGAAATTCTTAAGCCAATTTTTAAATAATTCAAATAATTAAACCAATTAAACTGAAATGAAACTAAAATAAAGTACGAAGTGGCATAATAACCAACATATCTAACTACAACCTCGGATCTGGAGTCACAAGTGCACGAGCTACTAGAAGTTCTACAAATAAAGTCTGAAATAAATACAACTGTTTCGAATGAAGTGAACAGTAAATAAGGAAAGAGGAAGGGGACTTCAAGGTCTGCGGATGCCAGCAGATCTACCTCGATTCTCCAAATATGATAATCCGAGCTGATGCACCTCATGTATAGCTGGGACCAGTCCCAAAATCTGCACAAGAAGTGCAGAGTGTAGTATTAGTACAACGGACCCATTGTACTCGGTAAGTGCCGAGCCTAACCTCGACGAGGTAGTGACAAGGCTATGACAGGACACTCACGTAATGTAACATGTACATATGAGGATATATGTGCAACATAACAACAAATAGAGGTTTAATACGTACGATTGGGAAGGGACATGGGAAAACGGAACATGATACGATAGCTACAACATGAATGATAGCATAAGACAGTCAAATAAATCATCAACCAATGAAAATAGATAAACATAATGAATGAAGACGACACGGCATCACCCCTCGTGCTTTTACTCTCAACCTCACCATGGAACAATAATAATGGCATGCATCACCCTTCAAGCTTTTACTCTCAACCCCTCCATGAAACGATAAATATGGCACGACATCACACTACGTGCTTTTACTCTCTACCTCTCCATGAAACGATAAATATGGCACGGCAGCACCCTTCGTGCTTTTACTCTCTTCCTCACTACGTACTAATCAATAAATGAATCAATAAGCAGCACGGCATCACCCTTCGTGCTTATGTAGTAATGAATATAAAATTTGAGAGATAGATAATGAATATAAAATTTTAGAGATAGTAATGCAAGAATAAACCTTACGTCAATAATGGTTCCAAGATGCTAAATCTCAACTTCCAAAAATACTCAACCATCACAATTAATTCATAAATGCGGAAAGAACGATCAAGTAAGTAATAAACTAATCTAAGCATGGATGTCATAAGAAGGCAATAAATTACAAGGAAACAATTCTCACTCGCATGCTTTAACCCAACAACAACGCATAAGTACTTGTCACCTCACATATACGTTGTACCCACACATTCGAACACGTACCGGATAGGCAAACAAGTCTTAATCCCTCAAGTCAAGGTTCACCATGACACGTACCTCACGCCGCAATCAACTAAGAGCTCTACCAGGGCCTTTTCTCTAGAATCTGCCTCCAAACCAATCGTATCTAACCAAATCGACTTGATAACGTCAAATATATTACGGGAATCAAATACAATACATAAAGTTAGGATTTTTAAACTTTTCCCAAAAATTAAAAAAAAGTCAACCCCGGGCTCACTTGGTCAAAACCTGAGATTCGGACCAAAACCCGATTACCCATTCACCCCGAGCACGATTATGTAATTTGTTTCAAAATTCGACCTCAATTCGAGGTCTCGATTCCAATTTTACGAAGATCAATAATTCTACCCAAATTCCCAAATTCCCAATTTCCACCGTGAAAATCCTAGGTTTAATGATGAAAACTTTATGAAATGCAATGGGTAAATGAAAGAAAGTAGGTTAAGGTCACTTACCAATGAATTGAGGAAGAAAAGATCTTGGGAAAATCGCCTCTAAGGTGTTTAGGGTTGAGAATTTGAAAGAATGAGCTGAAATCTCGTCTAACTCAGTTTTTACCTAGCGGCGGATGTCGCAATTGCGATATTTTGTTCGCAATTGTGATACGAATATCGCAATTGTGAGAAAGAGGTCGCAAATGCGAACTCCTTTCAGAAACCCAGACATCGCAAAAGCGATGTTTTGGTCGCAAATGCAAACCCCAAGCCTTCACAAATGCGGACCACCTCTTCGCAAATGCGAAGATGGCCAAGAAACATGCTGAGTCATAAATGCGACTCTGCCTTCGCAAATGTGGAAATAGCATGTTTGCAAATGCGAACTTTTACCTTGCAAATGCGAGACTCCCCCAGTCAGCCCATGCTCGCAAATGCGAAGCCTTGTTCTCAAATGCGAGACCTGCAATAGAATACCAATAACAAATGAGGCACCAGCTATTCTACCATGCCCGAAATCATTCTGTGGCCTATCTGAAACCCACCCGAGGCCTCGGGGCTCCAAAACAAACGTGCATACAAGTCCAAAATATCATACGAACTCGCTTGCGCGATAAAAATACCAAAATAAAACCTAGAACTACGAATCGGACACCAACACGAATGAAGTTTACAAAGAAACTTAAGAACTTTCATTTTAACAACTGGACGTCCAAATCACGTTAAATCAACTCCGTTTTGCATCAAATTTTGCAGACAATTCATAAATACTGAAACAGACCTATACCAAGTTCCAAAGCTGAAATCCAAACCCGGTAGCAACAAAATCAAACTACGGTCAAATTTATGAATTCTTTGAGCCTTTAGACCTATAATTTTCAATTTGCGATAATTCAAGCTAGGGACCTCCGAATTCGATTTCGGGCAAACGTCAAAGTCCCAAATAACGATACGGATCCAACAGGACCGTCAAAACATGGATCTGGGTCCGTTTACTCAAAATGTTGACCGAAGTTAACTCAAATGAATTTTAAAGCACGAATTCACATTTAAATCAATTTTTCACATAAAAGCCTTCTGGAAAAATATACAGATTGTGCACGCAAATCGAGAAAGGCTAAATAGAGTTATTTGAGGGTTCGAAACACAGAATTAAGGGTTAAAACTCTAGATGACCAATCGGGTCATCACATTCTCCACCTTTAAAACAAACGTTCATCCTCAAACGGACATAGAAAAGTAGCTGGACTGGTGAAAAGGTGTGGATATCTATTCCGCATGTCCATTTCGGACTCCCAAGTGGCTGCATCGATCGGCTGACCTCTCCATTGCACTCGAACTGAAGGATAACTCTTAAACCTCAACTATCAGACCTGCCAGGCTAGAATAGTCCCGGCTCCTCCTCATAAGTCAAATTCTTATCCAATTGGACTGAGCTGAAATCTAACACATGGGACGGATCACCGTGGTACTTTCGGAGCATAAAGAGATGGAACACCGGAGGGACTGTTGATAAACTAGGTGGCAATGCGTGCTTGTATGCCACCTCACCCACTCTCTCAAGAATCTCAAAGGGTTTGATATACCTAGGGCTCAACTTGCCCTTCTTCCTGAACCTCATCATACCCTTCATGGGTGAAACCCGGAGCAATACTCTCTCTCCAACCATGAATACAACATCACGAACTCTATGGTCGGATAAATCTTCTGCCCAGACTGAGCTGTGCGAAGTCGATCTTGAATAATCTTGACCTTATCCAAGGCAACCTTTACTAAATCTGTACTGAACAACTGAGCCTCTCCTGGCTCGAACTATCCAACTGGCAAACGGCACCGCCTCCCGTATAATGCCTTATAAGAAGCCATCAAAATGCTCGACTGGTAGCTGTTGTTGTAGGCAAACTCCGCAAGCGGCAAGAACCGATCCAAAGAACCCCCAAAATCCATAACATAAGCACGAATCATATCTTCCAATATCTGAATAGTGCGCTCAGACTTTCCGTCTGTTTAGGGATGAAATGCTATGCTCAACTCAACCTCCGTGCCCAACTCACGCTGTACTGCCCTCCAGAAGTGCAAGGTGAACTGGTACCTTGATCAGAAATGATAGACACAGGCTCACCGTGAAGACGGATGATCTCGCGGATGTAGATCTCGGCCAACCGCTCTGAAGAATAGGTAACTGCCACAAGAATGAAATGTGCTGACTTGGTCAGCCTGTCCACAATGACCCATATCGCATCAAACTTTCTTCGAATCCTTGGGAGTCCAACAAGTAAATCCATAGTGATACGCTCCCACTCCACTCAAGAATCTCTAACTTCTAAAGCAAACCACCAGGTCTCTAATGCTCGTACTTTATTTCCTGACAATTTAGACACTGAGCTACATATGCAACTATATCCTTCTG
This sequence comes from Nicotiana obtusifolia, assembly GCA_002018475.1. Taxonomy (NCBI): domain Eukaryota; kingdom Viridiplantae; phylum Streptophyta; class Magnoliopsida; order Solanales; family Solanaceae; genus Nicotiana; species Nicotiana obtusifolia. Next base: position 72,291 of record MCJB01051375.1, on the reverse strand, counting down.
CATCCTTCTCCACCAATAATGCTGCCGCAAGTCTTGATACATCTTTTCGGCACCTGAATGAATAAAATATCGGGAACTGTGAGCCTCCTCAAAAATCAACTCACGAAGCCCATCCACATTGGGCATGCAAATATGATCATGCATCCTCAAAACTCTATCATCACCAACAGTAACTTGCTTCGCACCGCGGTGCCGCACTGTGTCCTTAAAAACAAGAAAATAAGGGTCAACATACTACCGCTCTCCGATGCGCTCATATAAGGAAGGCGAGCAACTATACAGGCTAGAACACCACTGGGCTTTGAAATATGTAATCTCATGAACTAATTTGCCAAAGCCTGAACATCTGATGCTAGCGGTCTCTCTCCAACTGGAATGTACGCAAGGCTGCCCATACTTAGTGCCTTTCTACTCAAGGCATTTTCTCGGGGTGATAAAAAATGGTGATATCATAGTCTTTCAATAGTTCCAACCACCTCCTTTGCCTCAAGTTGAGATCCTTTTGCTTGAATAAATACTATAGACTCCGATGATTGTGAATACCTTGCACGACATGTTGTAAAGGCAGGCCTCCAAATCTTCAGCGCATGAACAATGGCTGCTAACTCTAAGTCATGAACATGGTAATTCTTCTCATGAACCTTCATCAATACCGCACCGAGCCCAATACGAGATGCATCGCGATACACCGTGTAAGATCCTGAACCTATGGGCAACACCAACACTAGCGTCGTAGTCAAAGCAGTCTTGAGCTTCTAAAAGTTCAACTCACACTTGTCTGACCATCTGAATGAGGCACCCTTCTGGGTCAATCCGGTCAATGGGGCTGCTATAGATGAAAATCCCTCACAAACCGGTCGTAATAACCTGCCAAACCCAGGAAACTCCGAATCTCTATGGCTAAAGTGGGTCTAGAGCAGTTCTGAACTGCCTCAATCTTCTAAGGATCAACCTTTATGCCCTCTGCCAATACGATGTGCACCAGAAGGTGTCTGAGTCTAACCAAAACTCGCATTTTAAAAACTTGGCATATAACTGGCTATCTCTCAGAGTCTGAAGTACAATCCGAAGATGCTGCTCGTGCTCCTCTCGACTGCGGGAGTAGATCAAGATATCATCAATAAATACAATCACAAAAGAATCCAAGTAGGGCTTGAGCACATGGTTTATCAAGTCCATGAGTAATGCTGGGGAATTTGTCAACCCAAATGACATCATTAGAAATTGATAATGCCGATACCGAGTCCGAAAAGCTGTCTTATGGACTTCAGATGCCCTAATCTTCAACTTATGGTAGCCAGACCTCAAATCAATCTTCGAAAACACCTTGGAACCCTGAAGCTGATCAAATAAGTTATCAATCTTTGGCAATGGATACTTGTTCTTGATGGTGACTTAGTTCAACTACCGATAATCTATGCACATTCTCATCGATCCATCTTTCTTCTTCACGAACAACACGGGTGCACCTCAGGGCTAGACACTAGGTCTAATAAAAGCCCTTATCAAGAAAATCTTGTAACTGCTCTTTCAATTCTTTCAACTCTGGCGGGGCCATACGGTATGGCGGAATAGAAATGGGCTGAGTGCCTGGAGCCAAATCAATACAGAGTCAATATCTCTGTCGGGTGGCATCCCCGACAGATTTGCAGGAAACATCTCTGGAAACTCACAAACAACTGGTAATGAATCCATGGAAGGAACCTCCGCGTTGGAATCACGAATATAAGCCAAATAAGCTAGACAACCCTTCTCGACCATATGTCGAGCCTTCACCTAAGAGATAACCTTGTTGGTAGAATGGCCAGGAGTTCCCTCCACTCTAATCGAGCAACCCGGCAAGGCTAAGGTCATCGTCTTGGCGTGACAATCCAATATAGCATAATAAGGTGACAACCAATCCATACCCAAGATGACATCAAAATCTACCATATCAAGAAGTAGGACATCTATGCTAGTCCCAAGACTCCCAATAGTAACCACGCACGAACGATAGACACGATCTATAATAATAGAATCTCCCACATGTGTGGACACATACGCAGGAGCACTCAAAGAATCACGAGGCACAACCAGATATGAAGCAAAATAGGATAACAAGTAGGAATAAGTAGAGCACGAATCAAATAGAACTGAAGCATCTCTATGGCAAACTAGAAAAATACCTGTGATACAACGTCACATGACTCAGCCTCAGGCCTAGCTGGGAAAGCATAACATCGGGGTTGGGCTGCACCACTCTGAACCACGTCTCTAGGACGGCCTCTAAATGTCTGGCCTCCACCTCAAACAGCCTAACACCCACCTCTGGCGGCCTGACCTCCACCTCTGGCGGCCTGACCTCCACCTTTGGCTGCCTGACCCCTGCCCCTAGCTGTTGAGCGGGCAGTGGAGCAACCGGTGCCAGAACCATGGCACGAGAACCCTGCGGTTGTGTGCTTCTCGGTGCCCATGGGAGAAATCTAGCAATGTGCCTCGGATCACCACAAGTATAACAGGCCCTCGGCTGCTATGACTGCTGACCCTAGAACTGGCCCTGTCAACCTGGGTAACCATCCTGATAACTCTGGAGTGGAGGTGCACTAATAGGAGCTGGTGATACATTGTAGGCTAGCTGGTCGGGATGTGACACATAAGGGCCGCGACTCCCTGATGCACTATGAGGTGCCTGGTGCGCTGAGTGAAATGGACTGGGAGGATGGCCTCTACCAAAAGTACCCCAGCCTCCAGATGAGGCACCACTGAACCCAACAAAATGACGAAGCCTCTTATCAGACCCCCGCCCCCTCTCCTGAGCAAGAACCGTGTCGATCTGCCTAGAAACATTTGCAGATATCTGGAAGTAAATATCACCGCCGGTCTCCTTGGCCATCTATAGCCTAATAATGTAAGTGAGTCCATCAATAAATCTCCTTACCCTATCCCTCTAAGTAGGAATAAAGATAAGGGTATGACGAGCTAGATCCACAAAATGAGTCTTGTACTGAGTAACAGTCATACTGCCCTGCTGGAGACGCTCAAACTGCCTACGGTAATCCTCCCTCAGTGTGACAGGGAGAAACTTCTCTAGAATTAGCTGTGAGAAGTGATCCCAAGTAAGTGCGGGCAACCCAGCTGGTCTGGTCAACATATAATCTCTCCACCACCTCTTGGCGGAACCCATCATCTGAAACACAGAATAATTGACGCCATTGGTCTCAACTATACCCATGTTTCGCAGCACCTCATGGCAGCGGTCAAGATAATTCTACGGGTCCTCAGAAGGTGCACCACTGAAGTGAACTGGAAATAGCTTAGTGACTTGTCCAATATCAATAAAGCCTCAAAAGACATGGCGGGCCTATCACCGGCCTGTGCCGTAACAACCGGCTGAACCACCCCAACTGGCGGGGTTGCTGGAGTTTGATGCTGGGGAGCCATCTGCTTCGGAGTGTGAATAGCGGGAGTCTGTGCTCCTCCTCCAGCTTGAGAGACGGCTGGTGCAATCGGAAATGTAGCGGTCTTGGCCACGCTCTCCATAAGACCCACCAAATGGACTAGAGCGTCCTGAAGCACTGGAGTGGCGATGAACCCCTCCGGGACCTGAGCTAGTCCAACACGTACAGTCTAAACTGGAACCTCCTCATCAAAATCAACCTGAGGCTCCACTGCTGGTGCTACTACTTGAGCTCTAGACCAAGCCCTACCTCTGCTTCGGCCTCTGGCGCGACCTCGACCTCAACCTCTGCCCCTAGTAGGAGTTGCCACTCGGGGCTCCAGCTGCTGTCCAGCTGTAGATGCTGTACGTGTTCTCGCCATCTGCGATAGAACAAGAATAGAAGAGTTCAAGCATCAATGATAGAATAAAATCGCACGACAGAGAAGAATAGAAGTGAAATTGTTCCTAAACGTCATAGCCTCTGGAAGATAAGTACAGATGTCTTTGTACTAACCCTCTAGACTCTACTACGCCTGCTCGTGACATGTAAGACCTAGGCAACCTAGTGCTCTGATAACAACTTGTCACGACCCGAAATTCCCACCTTGGGACCGTGATGGAGCCTAACATTTCACTCGCTAGGCAAGACAATGTTAGAGAAATTCTTAAGCCAATTTTTAAATAATTCAAATAATTAAACCAATTAAACTGAAATGAACTAAAATGAAGTACGAAGTGGCATAATAACCAACATATCTATGTACAACCCTGGATTTGAGTCACAAGTGCACGAGCTACTAGAAGTTCTACAAATAAAGTCTGAAATAAATACAACTGTTTCGAATGAAGTGAACAGTAAATAAGGAAAGAGGAAGGGGACTTCAAGGTTTGCGGACGCCAGTAGATGTACCTCGAGTCTCCAAATGTGATAATCCGAGCTGATGCACCTCACGTATAGCTGGGACCAGTACCAAAATCTGCACAAGAAGTGAAGAGTATAGTATGAGTACAACCGACCCAATGTACTCCGTAAGTGCCGAGCCTAACCTCGGCGAGGTAGTGATGAGGCTATGACAGGACACTCATGTAATTAACCCTGTACAAATAAGGATATATGTGCAACATAACAACAAATAGAGATTTAATACGTACGATTGAGAGGGGACGCGAAAGGTGAACATGATACGATAGCTACAACATGAATGATAGCATAAGACAGTCAAGTAAATCATCAACTAATGGAAACGAATAAACATAATGAATGCAGACGGCACGACATCAACCCTCGTGCTTTTACTCTCAATCTCACCATGAAACAATAATAATGGCATGGCATCACCCTTCGTGCTTTTACTCAAATGAGTCCGGAACCAAAGTGTGATATTTTTTAACTCAAGACAAAAAATAGGTGAAAAAAACAACATGTGACCATTTTATGTATAGCGCATGGATTGCATGCTCTATACTTTAACAGCACATTTGTCCGTTAAGGTATAGCGCATGCAACCAATGTGCTCTATTTGAATTTTAAATGTCAGTCAAAATATAAGTATACCACATATACGGGATGTGCTATACCTAAAGTTGAAAAGACAGGTAGGTATAGTGCATTGCATATATGCGCTTTACTTATATTAAAAACGGCCCAGCTTTCTTTCTCGCGACAGAATGAAGAAAACGGTCCCCCTCCCCCCATTTTTAAAGCCTAAATCTCCATTGGAGCCCACCCGTCCCCCAAAATCGTGTCCCCTCAATATTTTTGCAAGCTAACTCCCGATCCAAGGCATTGTCGTGTAGTGAATCTCTTCTATTGCTCGTTTCGGTGGTCAAATCATCAATCCTCAATTCAAAAAACTCTAAAACGAGGTATTCCGACTCACTTTTATGGAAAACTCATATATATAAATTACTAATTAGTTATTTTTACCGTGTTGTATGCTTTTTGTGATCGTTTTGTGATATAATTATTTTTTTATTTTTTATCCGGATTAGTTTATTTATGTGCCAAAAATTATGAATTATATATTGTTCTTTTGTTGAATAATTAGTGTTATATGTGACTTTAATGTTGTACATATAATAATATGTGACTTTATTGTTGTTTAGTGCCTTTTAGTATTATGTTGTGCCTTTTATTATTATGTAGTGTCCTTTAGCGTAGTAAAACTGATAATAAATTTTAATTTATGTTAGTTGATGTTGTTTATGGCCATTTAGAGTAGCGTGACTGTAGTTCTCTTTAGGATTCTTTAGTCTAGAATAAGAACTATGTGCCCTCATTAACTAACTCGGTTAGAATACTCAATTATGGATTAAATGTATTACTAGATATTTGTCAAATATTATATATGAATCATAAAATAATTAGTTGACATAACAAAAGAGACGCCGCCGGATTTTTGGGCAAAATATAAAAGTTAACAAAGAAATCGTTACGAATGGTTTAAATTGAATATTATTTAGTATTAAGTTTGTAGTATTTTTTATATGAATAATTATTAATATATCTTGATTATTTAATGAAGTTAAATATTTAATTATGTTATAACCCAAAAAAAGCTGGAAAAAAGATGACAGTTCAAACAAAACCCTGCCAAATTTTAGCCAAAAAATTTAAGAAACTAACATATAAAATATTAATATGGAAAATTTATCAACCTAAGTATTTTTATATGAATAATTATAAAATATATCTTGATTAGTTATGAAAGTTAAATATTTAATTCTCTTATAACCCAAAAATATCTGAAATAGATGACAGTTAAACAAAACCCTGCCGAATTTTAGTTAAAAAATATAGGAAACTAACATATAAAATAAAAACATAGAAAATTTATCAAACTAAGCATTTTTTATATGAATAATTATTAAATATATCTTGATTAGTTAAAATTTAAAAATCTAATTCTCTTATACCCCAAAAATATTTGGAAAAAAATGACAGTTCAAATAAAACCTTGCTGAATTTTAGTCAAAAATGTAAGAAACTAACATATAAAATAATAATATAGAAAATGTATCAACCTAAGTAATAATATAGAAAATTTATCGATTAAATATTAATATATAAAAAATATCGCAATATATTTAAAGATGTTAAACGATTAAAAAAGAAAAATACTTTAATTAATATTGTTTAATTTACAGATATCGTCATGGAGCTTCCCCTGTGCATCCTGGACCGGCTGTTCGAGAGCTACTGTTTCTCCAGGGTGGACAATGGTCTTCACACATCTGGGATGGACGGACCTTCCACTGCAGACGTATAGACGATCTTTGGGAGTTCATTAGGGACCACCCACTTCATCCCCGTACAGTTAGATGCCTTCAAGGGACGGGGTTTTATCGGATTATAGAGATCGACCGGTTGCAATTTGATTGGGCCCTGATCATGGCTATTATAGAGCGGCAGTGACCGGAGACGCACACATTTCATCTACTTATCGGCGAGGCTATCATCACGCTAGAGGACGTGGAGGTTCTATTCGGGTTGCCCGTTGATGGTATAGTTGTCAGCTACCTGCATGCTCTTAGGAACTATACGGGAGAGGACTATCTACATATATTGTAGAGGCTCACCGGTTTCCAGCCTGCGAAGCCGACTGCTTTGTGTGGTGCTAGTCGATTGCAGCTGTCGCTCGTTAGGCATCATCTGGTGGCGCTGCACGCAGAGATTACTGATGACTCATTGTCAGAGGCTATCGACCGGCAGCTGAGGCTGTTGCTGCTGATGATGTTTAGTGGTATTCTATTCCCGAACACTTCGGGAAACCTAGTTAGCTTGCGATTTCTGCATCATCTGGAGCGGCTAGATGAGTTACGTGATTACAGCTGGGGTGGAGCTATTCTAGCCTACTTTATAGGCAGATGTGTCGGTTGTCCATGAGCACCGTGAGAGACGTCGCCGGTTTTATACCGTTTCTGCAGGTGATAACATAATCAATTCTTTTCATAATTATAACAGAGATAGTTAAAAAATGACTTAAAATTTTACGTCCACAATCAATATTAGGTTTGAGCCTGATAGCGGTTTTTGCAGATCCAGCCACTGATAGCTCCAGATACACCACCTCCACCATTTCTACCACTAGCTAGGAGGTGGGTAGATAGGCGAGGCCACGCCCGTGAGATCGAGGCTCGACATCATCTCCCTTATTGCAGGGATCTATTGGATTTATTTCTCAGGTACATATATAACTAATTTTGTTTGATAATGCTTGATCTGCTTGAATTTACTCACACTCTTGTGTTTAATAAATAGTGCAGATGGGGGCCATACAGCGATGAGCTCATAGCTGGATTGCCAGATTATTGCTCCCGTGGTTGAGCTATGTGGATGTCTTCAGTCCCACTTATATATCTTGATATAGTCGAGCATCATGCCATCGAGCGAGTCCTTCAACAGTTTGGTCGATGTCAGCTTATACCTATTTCGCCCACTTGGCATTCCACACATTACCAGCGGAATGATCGCTGGTGGTTGGAACTAGTATGTTATTTGCTACACTTACTTATAATGTTAAAATACTTTAACATCTTTCCTTAATTAATATGTTATATGGTATGTAGGCTATTGGCTTACACCGGTTCTACCAGTTGGGACTGGAGATACTATAGCATACATGCAACGGAGCGGCAGTTGTGCATGGCTTGGTCGTCAGGTTGCTGATCTTGCTGCTGACACATTGAGACGTGCCCAAGAGGATGCACGGTTAGGTTAGGAGGCTGCACATGTGTTGCCTGAGGAGTACCATCATGGGCCACCCGTGTCCCCAGAACGTGGTAGACGTGGCAGGCGTGGCCAGAGTGGAAGCGGTGGCCCACGTGGTCGTGGTGTTCGATGAGGACGGGGTCCCCAACAAGGGAGCGTTCAGGCAACCGTAGAGGATATTAGAGATGATCAGCCGGGTGACTACCCTGAGCCATACAATGCTCCTCATGATATGCCGTCATTCAGCCTTCAACTATCACCGGGGACTTCACAGTGGACCCCATCAGCTCCTGTGTTGATCGCAGGCACCGCCATTATGCAGCATCATTGGGATCAGTATTTTCCTGATCGTCCAGAGCCATCGAAGGTTGCTGAGGATCTTCCGATATGAGAGGTGCATAGTAGACGACTGAGTTATAGCTCATCACCAAGGGCTACTGAGGATCTTTCAGGCACAGATAGGGAGACATCACATTGGGTCGAGATGTCACTGCCTTCATCTACTCCAGTGCACCTTGAAGTTCCCATAGAGCATTGTGTTGCTACTCAGGCACAGGTTTGTTTGTATTACTATTATTTCAATTTGTTTTTACCTTCTAGATCAGTCAGTAATATTTGAAGTGTTTATATTTTTTAAAGATCTCGTCATCACCCGTCGCGGAGGCCAAATTGTGCGATACTTGCTTGTCGGAGACGGATTATCTTATGCAGGAGCCCGCTGAGACCATGGTATGACCATTAAATGTTTTTGCTAACACGTACGTTAGTATTCTATATTTCATATACTAAAATATCTTATTATTTTTTAGGTTGCTGATGGCCCAACGGTCACTTATATTGAGCCTGCCAGTCTTACTGACAATCATGTTGCAGCGCATCCTCCGACAAAAGAGGCGACGTGATGAGGATGATCCTGATAGCATAGCCGGGCGGGATGGTTGTGCCTCAGGCCAATCAAGCCAGCCAATGCTTTAAAGCGTACAAGCTGTGGGACTCACTGATATGTATTTGGAGTTGTATATATGACATTAAATATCTAATAGTAAAAGTATCGATATTTTACTTAATTTGCGCATGTGTTTTTATTTTTCGGGTTATTTATTAGTTTAAAACTAGAACATAAAAAAATAAGACAGATTAACATAAATTTAAATTTGTTAAAAACTACAGATAATACATGACACATACAACATAAAAATAAAAACTACACCTAACGCATCCATGTGTTTGTTTAGTCACTATCGCCCATTATTCTATGCTTCAACCACTGAAATTATTCTTTCAATCGATTATTTCTTCTTCGGTCTCTTTTAGTTTCTCTTTCACTGCCGCAAGTTGTTCTTGGAGTTTCAAGATCCAGAGTTCGTACTCACAGGTCATATTCCAAATGTTTAGCAAACATGATTTGTAGTATTCCTGGTTAATGGGTTCATCATACCATTCTTCAAAACCACATTGTTTTTGTTTTACAAATGGGGATGTCATCAAAAGACTATTAATTAACATGTTATAAATAATCTATTAACCAACATAACTTTCGATAATAATAAATTACAACTTGTTTACACATCGAACGTCTGCATCCTAGATTGTAATTTGACCAACATGGATTCAAAATTGCACGTTTGCCACAGTAACACCTTGGTACGTCATTGCGTCCAGACATGTCGTAATGCTCGAAGTTGAAAATTTATGGAAAGTTATTTTCTTCATTTTGTTACGCTGCAAAACAAAATGCAAAATGCGCGCCAAGAGTGATTTAAGGTTACATAACGCATATTGTTGATGTGTTATGTATTCGTGCTAACGATTCTTTACGGTACAAATCGATGCAGCTTTTTCAGGTCGACATGACAATACACATAACACATATCGTTGATGCATTATGTTTCGCGTGCTAACGATCCTTTACGGTACAAGTCGGTTTAGCTTTTTCAAGTCGACCGCTTTTTTCGGTCGACATTACAATACACAGAACGCATATTGGTGATGTGCTACATTTCGCGTGCTAATGATTCTTTTCGGTACAAGTCGGTGCAGCTTTTCAGGTCGACAGCTCTTTCAGGTCGACATGACAATACACATAATGCATATTGGTGATGTGCTACATTTCACGTGCTAATGATTCTTTATGGTACAAGTTGGTGCAGCTTTTTTTGGTCGACAGCTTTTTCAGGTCGACAACTTTTTCAAGTCGACATGAAAATACACATATGGATATTGGTGATGCGCTAAGTTTAACATACAAGTTCGTGCAGTTTAGTTCTTTTTAAGTTGAACCAACATTTCATTATTCAAAAACCATTCCAAGAACCATTACAACATCCATTTCAGAAATGCCACTAACATTTAATAAGTGGTTTAAGAAGAGGCAAAAAGGTGACGGCAATTCAACAGATCCATATGGAACACGTCATAATACAATTGATCCCTACCTTGAAAAAAATATGATAGGATGCGATACTGATTTGGTGGACAAGTGGTATGGTGTTCTTCGTCCCTTGGAAAATATATCAATATACATACTGATCTCAAAGTTGCAGGGCACATTATTGAGGAGGAAATACATTTTACAGATCCTGAAGGTATTCGAATTTGGGGCAAAAAACTATAATGGGTTCCCCTTTACTCAAAAAGGTGTGATTATGAAGTATTATGCCATTGGCATGGGTAGTTGTACCATAAGCACGGTCTGCAACCTTCCAAACAAACACACACAAAGATGAACTAGAGTTTCTACCGTAGACGTTGGACGTAGGAATCCCATGTTGTAGAAATCAAGAAAGTGATCTTATTGATGATAGCGATCAAATACGAGAAATGTGTGTCAGTTGGGGCCTAGATTATAATGCCCTCGGTCCGGACAGATGCGTACAAGATGTTGACGAAGAAGATGAAGACAATGACAATGAAATAGTGCCAGGCAGTGACGATAATGGCAAATGAAAATCGTTATTTATTTGTTGAAATTCTTTTTAATTGTTGTATTTACTCTTCAATTCTAAATGTCAATTAGATTTAAGCCTATTGGAAATTTAATTTTATTTTGATAAATATTGCAAACAACACCATCACAGACATTTAGTACAACAAAAATACTACAACAAAACATTAAGTTTATCCTTGAAAATTTGGCACATTGGATGAACTGCCACTGGGATCTGAATTACCACCGCTTCCCAAACCAAATGAAGTACATTTACAGCGATCATGTCCTGTTTGGGAACATATACCACATGCACGCGCATAAACGGTATCACCAACATACATTTGGTTCCGTATCTGCGTTCTTTTGTGCACTTGCCAGTGACGAACGTAATGCTTCTTACACACCATTTTAAATAGTTCCAGCGGCCAATAATACTCAGCACCCACTGGTTGCAAGTAGCCACTATAGGTGTTCACGTATGTAGCAACACTATATTCTTTATCAACGTACCTCGTCGCTGCAAAACCTGTATGTTGAAAGCACTTCATGGCATGTGAGCATGGCAAGTGATAGATCGACCATTTACTACACGAACATAATCTTTTGGATTCATTGATGGTGCGGGTATTATTCCCGCAGTTTTGAAGCAGACCAATGCGAACTTTAAAAATATTTTGCTCGTTGAAATACTACAAAAATGTATGCCACTGTGCTTGCTTCCTATATTTCTAAAATCGTTTCATCGACTGTACCATAAATTGAAAACCTATTTTCAACAAGGATGTTTCACTTTGCGATCTTTTAACAAACCTCTCCACCATCTGCTTGAATGAAATCCGCACCATCGCAGTGACGGGCAATCCACGGGCAGACTTCAACAACCCGTTGAAAGAATCTGACACGTGTATAGCTAAAATTCCCCATATTCTACCACCATCTTTATGCAAAGTCCACTTATCAAGCTCATGTCTCATCAACCAACGATAAGCTTCCGGGTCATCCTGCCTAATCAATTTCGTTCACCTCCTGAATTTACAACCTTCATGATCTATTGCATCCATCCAATATTAAATCATGTAAGCTCTTGTTCGGATGAGCCCGCTGGAAGTTGAACTTCTCGTGCCTAACACAATGGTGGTAGGAATACGGCTCCTTCCATGCATCCAGAGCTTGTACAGAACTTAAAGTACCACCATGCCGATCAGATATTAGACAAATAGCTGAACGCTGTCTAACAACATGCTCCTTCAAGTGGTTCAAAAACCATGTCCAAGTCTCTCACTTTCATTTGCACAAATAGCAAATGTGAGGGGAAATATTCTTCCATTAGAATCTATTGTAATGGCGATCAACATCTTAATATCATACTTTCCATAGACATGAGTGTCGTCTATGGAGATTACTGGCCGACAATGCAAAAAACCATCAATGGCTAGTTTAAATGCCCAGAACACATATCTGAATAAGAATTCTGGTATTCCCGGACTTCGCTCAAGCCTCTATTCAACAATAGTCCCAGGGTTATTGTCTGCAAAGCAGTCATGTACCTGGTTAGAGCGGCAAATGACTTATCCTGATTACCATAAACAATCTCAAACGTACATTTACACCTGAAAAATGCCTTTCTTTTGGTAATGGTACAGCCATATACTTGGTGGACAGATGTTATACACTCTTTAATCTTGTACCTTATGATCGATTCAATGTGTGGAATCAAGACAAGAGAAATCAAGTCAATAGTCAAGTTAAGATAATTCCCACTGAATGTGCCCATATCACAAGTGTGGGTGCCAATGTATTTTCCCGCAATCCACATATTTGTTTTCAACTTTCTTGCACGTAGCATCCATCTACAATCTTGAAACCATCTACAATAAATAACCTTATATTCTTCGGGGGATGACTCATGAACCTTGATCTAACAACACTCTTTAATGTTGTACATTCGCACCGCCCTGCTAAGGCGAGCTTTATCAGCAAGAAGCATATTCTTTGGCAGCACTGTTGATCTAAATTCATCCCACATTGTTGTTCGAATGTCATCAAGATCCCTTGTAAGGGCATCCACATCCGACATACTGACCAACTGATCAAGGTAGGGAATCGCCCTTGAATGAAAGGGCACATGGGACTCGTACTCTTTAGGTTTAGAGGAAGGTGGAGTTATGATATATAGAGCATGCTCATTTATGGCATCATGGTCCCTCAGAAAATCAAGTTGCTCATTCACATTCTCATCAGTAAAGCGCGTTTCCTCATCATCAGCACCCTCATAAGGGAAGGGTGTATCATCTCCAGACTCATCAGCATTGTTGTCAAAATCACTATCATCTACCTGACTCAGTGCATCTGCTAGATCCTGATTAAATATATCATCTTCGGGCAACTAAGTAATGACAGGACCTTTAAGTTTCTCGTTTTCACTGCACAACCAATAAAATAGTGAGATTCTCCAATTCATCCCAACACTATATATCAACTTTATCTCTTAACTTACAATTCATAATCTGTTGATATCCCATGATACACATTATCGAGTTGCTGATGACTCCCGGATGGACCGCCATGATCCAAAACACCAAAATTGGGCATATTCCAACTGTCTGTTCGTCCATAACTTGTAAAATTCATATCTAGTCGTACCCCCTATTGGATTATATCACTGTTAGTACAAATATGTTAAATATAAAAAACTAATAAGACAAAGGAAATTTTAAATTCACCACTCGACGTTTGGATTATGTAAACTTGGGGAGAAATTATGTCCTCACTCCTTATTCGCCCATGGAGATAAGTTTAGATCTGGCCAAACTTGTCACGACGACCCAAACAGCAGGACCGCGACGGGCACCTGGTGCCTTACTCAACTGAGTAGCACCATAACATATCTTTCTCGTCATACCATCATGGGTAAGTGGGCCAGATAGGCCGTCATGAGATAACCAGAATAAAACATTAGAAATACTCAACATAGGACGACCCAAAATGGTATACAAACTCATACATGTGACATACAGGACTATACAAATGAAATGACCATTTTTACTCTCAAAAAATAGGCTGACAAGTCCATACGATCATCCATATATATGACATATGTCTACAAGCCTCTAAGAGTACATAAACGTCATAAAGGGCAGGATAAGGCCCCGCCATACCAATCTATACATGTCCAAAGCATACTGACCAAATAGGCAACTTCGGAGCAAGAGGAGTGCACCAATACCTTCCTGAGCAAGAGGACTATCAACCTATCCATCGGGACCTGCGGGCATAAAATGTAGCACCCCTAGTCAAAATGGACATTTGTACAAATAAAGTACCAGAATGTAAGGCATCAAAAGCAGTATATAAAAGACATGAAAGAAACATGGAGTAAAGAACTCAACCTGTAAGCCTGAATAGCTCTGTGAATCATGAAACATTTATAATGTCATGCATATGCATATAAATGTCATATCATGCATAGGTATATGCGTACATAACATCATCAAGCATCCGAGGGTATCCCATCATATCATCTTGGCCCCTGTGGGCGAAATCATCAACGTATACCAGCTAATCAGGTAGTGGTGCGTATAAAACACCGTAACCTTTGCCCATACCCCATATACATATAATATACACGTATATAATGCCATCTGGTCATGGATCAATGTACAGGTATAAATGAATGCAATGCATAATGATGTAAGTCAATAAGATCGCTCAGAATGTCATAAGATCATTACGCCTTCAGATAAATTTTATCAACTTACATATTTTCTAAGACCCATGAAAAGACAATATAATAATAGGACACATGGAGAATCAAGAACATTGTCACCCCTAGTACTTCTATGAATAGAGTCATATATGAAAGTTGTGCATTTGCTCGTTTCATTTTTATCATATGGATCATGCCAAAAGGAAAGAAGGGATAGCCGTAACATACCTAACTCCGTTGAGTCCTTAATACCTTCCAAGTAATTCTTCAAACAACTCAACTCAATCTACCATAGCATAAGGAGATTCAAAATCGGTGTTGAGTAAAGGCTAAGTCCGCAACTTAAACTAGTAGCTCGTTTATGTAAATTGGGGCAGCATCTCCCTTTAACAAGGGACTCCTCAAATACCATATACCAACAACAACAACCAGAGCAATACAGTAAGAACAACATCAACAATAGGGTATAAAATATTTATTAACAAGTCATCAACATATCACGACAAGCGGCAAGCTCGGATTGAATCCCTTAGCTTGAACTTAGTAATATATCGAATATAATAAAAAATACCTTTTAAAGGATTTCCTACCTTGTATTCAATTTCAAAGTTATCCAAAATAGCCTAACACAAGCAAATGTCACTATGGACAACTTCCAAGTGCTTTATAGCCATTTATTTTCTAGTTACAAATTTCCTCAACAACATCGACATGTAAACCAAATTAATCATACTAAAAATATCATAGCCAACTTATTTTTCATAATTTCCAGCCACTTAAAGTCCATAAGAGCAACTTTCAAATCAATCCATCAAGAACAACAACATCTCAAGTTAATTCAAGTATTATCTTGTAGTTTATCATCCTAACAACTTAACCAATGTACAAGCAACATTAAGCACAATTAGTAGGCTGCTATACCCACCTTTGCCAGTAGCAACAACTTGAAATTTCAGCTAAACACAACCCACAATTACCCTCAATGACAACACAACCTCATAGAGGTGTTGTTCTTCACTAAAACTAACTTTTGATGTTGAAATATGGTGTAATAACTTTGGAATCACTTCAAACCCTTATGGTATATGTTTAGGAGGGTTAGGAGGAGTGTAAGGATGAGGTTGGGTCGAAAAATGAGAAATAAAGGTCATCTAAATCATTTTTAAAGTGAAGTAGGTCAACCACCGCCTAAGTGGGTCCCACTAAGAGCTGCTTGCGCAGTCTTGCAAAAACGCGAATATCTCTTTACTCCAATGTTGTATCAACAAACGGTTTAATGAGTTTGAAACTAGACTCGTAAATATTCAATTTGATATGTGGATCATCCTATAATTCCAAGTATATTAGGAAAAGAGCTCTGCTACATTTGACCGAATCTTCAGCACATTATGAATGTAACTTGTGATGACCATTGCCAACTTTGTTCCACAACTCACTTGACTTCAAAATGTAACAAACGACTATCATACTATAACGACTCGGCTGATATTTTGAGTGTATTAGCGTCGATCCCCTATTTATTGCCTTTTCTGTATTGTACTATGGTTACCCGACTTGCCGGGATGTTTGGTTTTGGTTTTGGTTTTAGGTGAGTTTCGGAGTGAAATGGGACACATAGTCCTTAAATTGGAAGTTTAATTCGTGGGAGTTGATCGTAGTTTGGCTTGTGTGAAGACGACTCCAGAATGGAGTTTTGACGGTTCCAATAGCTCCGCATGGTGTTTTTGGTTTTAGGAGCTTTTCCGGGCATTGATTTGGAGGTCTGTAGGTCATTTCATTGTGTTTCGACGAAAGGTAGAACTTGATGCAATTTTGGGAAATTTGACCGGGAGTGGACTTTTTGATATCGAGGTCAGAGTTCGATTCCAGAAATTGGAATAGGTCCGTAATGTCAATTAGGACTTTTGTTTAAAATTTGGGGTTAATCGGAGTTGTTTTGGTATGAATCGGCGTTGGTTTCGGAATTCGGAAGTTCATAAGTTCTTAGGCTTGAAGGCGATGCGCGATCCATGACTCTATTGTTGTTTGATGTGATTTGGTGCTTCGAGCGTGTTTGTATGATATTTTAGGACTTGTTGGCATGTTTGGTCGAGGTCCCGGGGGCCTCGGGTGAAGTTCGGACAATGTTCGGCGCATTTCGGGTCTTTGAGAATATAGCTGCAGAGATGGATTCTTAGTCCTGGTTTTCTTCTACGCGTTCGCGAAGGTGTTCTCACGTTCGCATAGAGTAGTCTGAGATTTGCTGGAAGATTTCCCTTCGCGTTTGCGAAGGAGGCCACGCGTTCGCGATGGGGCAAGACCTTGTGCACTGCGATCGCCGACTGGAATCTGTGTTCGCAAAGAGGAAAGGCAGCCTGGGTGGACTCTTGCATTTGGTCTACGAGTACGCATAAATATGCTTCGCGATCGCGAAGTATATGAATCGTTTGCACCGCGTTCGCGAGTGGATCCTCGCGTTCGAGTTAGAGGAAATCATGGCAGTAGCATCTTTGTGCTTCGCGAACGCAAGGAATTATTGCGTTCGCGAAGAAGGAATTAACTAGGCAGCAGACTTAAATTCCAAATCGAGGGTTTTCTTCATATTTCACAATTTGGACTATTGAGAGCTCGGATTAAAGCGAGATTTTGAGGGGTTTTCAGAGGAAGTGTTGGGGTAAGGATTCTTAACTCGTTTTTGATTAAATTCAACTAATCTATCAATAATTTCATCATGTAATTAGAGATTTGGGGTGGAATATTGGGGAAAAAGTGTAGAAGTTCTTAGACCAAGTTTTTGGATTTTGAAAGGCTAAATGAAGTCGGATTGGATAAGTCTTGTATTGTTGGACTTGATATCAAATGGGTGTTAGGATTTTATAATTTTGGTGGGGTTCCGAGACGCGACCTAAATTGACTTTTTGGAGCTATTTTCCAATTCTTTGCTCAAATCATTATTTCATATTTAAATTAGCTTCCTATAGTTATATTTATAGTATGAAATTTTTTTGCTAGATACGAGCTGTTCGGAGTTGGAAAATCGAGGGAAAGGCCTTCTAATTGATTGATTGAGCATGGTTTGAGGTAAGTGACTTGTCTAACCTTGTGTGGGGGAAATTCCCCTTAGGATTTGGTACTGTGGCGATAAATTGTGATATGTGAAGGCCGTGTACGCAAGGTGATAAGTGCGTACATGGGCTAAATGTTGAAATTCTGATTTTTGCTACGTAGTTTCCTTTTCATGCTTTAATTGAGTTACTTTAGCACGTTATAGTCGTCATGTTTAGCCTAATTTCACAGGTCTACTTGTCTTATCTCCTATTTGCAACTTGTATCACATGTTTAGTTGAATTACTTGCTTTTCTTGATTTCCGTATTCATTACTTAACTGTGGAACTCTTTGCTTGAAATTGCTATCATTGAAATATCTTGATGTTTAGTTTGGTGTTGAATTGCAAGGCCGTAGTTCTTTAAGGCAAGGTGTAAGTTGTGAAATATCGTTTATTTAGTCGTTGTGTTTCGGATTTTGTGTTATTGTTGAGGTGATTGTTTGCTTATTTGTACGAGGTTTTTGTCGTGCTATTGTTATTGTTGCATGAGGTTTCTATCATGCGGTTGTTATTATTTGCACAAGGTTTCTGTCGTGCCGTTGCGATTATGGATACGCATGCGGTGGTATAAGGTCTGGGTGTTGAAACGCATGCGGTGAGATAAGGTAGGCTTGATACGCGTGGCTAGTAGGGAGCTACTAGAAGCCATGCGGTGTGATAAGGTGGGCCAAAATGCGGATGCTATTTCGGGAATATGCTTTTCAAAACCAAATGTAAAGGCTCCCGTGATGAAATAAGAAAAGACTGATTTGTTTTTATGATTAGGACTACGAGGTGGTACCTCGGAGTGCCCCTGTTGATCTTCTCTACTTTCTGTATTGTTTGGTTGTTATTTCCTTAACATGTAAAATCATGTTTTCCTTTTGTGGTTTTATTTGTTTTCTTGACTTCCATGTTGTTACTTTCCGTAAATTCTTTACTACTTCACTTCCCTGTTATTTCATTATGTCATTATTTTTTTTTGCCTTGTTTCTTATTTTCACCAGTAGGGCCTTGACCTAACCTCGTCACTACTCTACCTAGGTTCGGCTTGGCACTTACTGGGCACCATTGTGGTGGACTCATACTATGCTTTTGCACATGTTTTGTGCAGATCCAGGTACATCCTATCAGCCTCGGTATTAGTGCGCTGTGTTGTTGCGTTGGAGACTTCAAGATACACATGCCCGCATCCGCAGGCCTTGGAATCCCCCTCCTACCTCGTTTTTTCCTTATTTCTTTATGTTTTTGATAGACGGTGATGTACAGGATTGTACAACATTGTATCTAGAGTTTGTGACTTGTATCTCACCGGGTTTTGGGAAATTGTATGTATTGAGCTTATAGTTTATTTGTTGACATTTTGAAATTGAAGTTTTTAGTTGATGTTTCCGCATATTGTTAGGCTTACCTAGTATTAGAGGCTAGGTGCCATCACGACATCTTACGAAGGGAATTTGGGGTCGTGACAAGTTAGTATCAAAGCTCTAGGTTCATAGGTGTTATGTGTCACAAGAAGGTTTAGTAGAGTCTCGCGGATCGGTACGAAGACGTCTGTGCTTATCTTCGGGAGGCTATGGAACTGTTAGGAAAAGCTTCACTTCTTTGATTCCTTATCGTGCGAAATCATTGATTTCGGATTCTAAATTTGTCTTTCTATTCTCTCACATATAGTGAGGATATGTACGACTAGATCAGAGGACCAGAGACCCGTGCCCCCAGCTAGAGCCGCGAGAGGCCAGGGCCGGGGTAGAGGCCGAGGACGTCCACGTGGTGCAGCCAGAGCACCCGCACGAGCAATTACAGAGGAGCCACCAGTAGCTCCAATTGGAGGGCAGGCACCTGAGATGCCTGTTACTGCACCAGCTCTCTAGGAGACTCGTACCTAGTTTCTGAGCATGTTTGGCACTTTGGCTCAGGCAGGGTTGATACCACTTGCTCTTGCCACATCTCAGGCCAGGGGAGGAGCATAGACTCCTGCTGCCCGTACCCCAGAGCAGCAGGTTCAGGTTGACCAGGTCCTAGAGGTCATACCAGCACAGCCGATAGCCCCAGTTCAGCCCGAGGTTAGGGCAGCAGTTTCTGAGGAGGAGGAGCTTAGGCTCGAGAGGTACAAGAAGCACCACCCTCCTACTTTCAGTGGCTTGGTGTTAGAGGATGCCCAGGTTTTTCTTGAGGAGTGCCACCGTATCCTCCGTACTATGGGTATTACGGAGTCTAATGAGATTTCTTTCACTACGTTCCAGCTTAGGGGAGCAGCTTATCAATAGTGGCGAGCATATGAGTTGGGTAGTCCAGCCGAGGCATCCTCACTCAATTTGACTCAGTTCTCAAATATGTTCTTGAGGGAGTATGTTCCCTAGAGTCTCAGTGATGATTGACGCACAGAGTTTGAACAGTTGCGCGAGGGTTCTATGATCATTTCAAAGTATGCGGTCCGGTTCATTGCTTTGGCTAGGTATGCACCAGCTTTGGTTTCTACTGTTAGAGAGCGAGTCTGTCGATTTATCGAGGGGCTCAACCCTAGTATCAGATTTAGCATGGCCCGAGAGTTGGAGATGGACATTGCATACCAACAGGTAGTGGGTATTGTTAGGAGATTGGAGGGTTTGTTGACTCGGGAGAGAGAGCAGAGGGAGGCCAAGAGGTCTCGAGATTCAGGCACATACAGTGGTACCCGTGCCCCAGTCACAGCTCGTCATGGTAGAGGCTATGTGAGTCGCCTTGTTCATTCAGCACTTCCAGCTTCCAACGGTATTCTGATCACTCCTAGGCCTCAGGCTCCCTATTATGCACTGCCATTGTCTAGTGCACCGGGTGCTTTCAATAGTCAGTCCAGCTGATCAGGACCGAGCCAGCCACAGCAGCCACGTCCCCCATGAGTATGGTGACACTCGTCATATGGTGAGGGATTGCCCCAGAATCAGGAGGGGTGCACCTCCACAGACTATTCAGGCTCCGCGTATTCCATCGGGCCCACAGGCTTCTTAGTCCGTGGTCGTCGCACCAGTTGCCACCCCACCTGCACAGCTAGCTAAAGGTGGAGGTCGAGCAGGCAGAGGTTTCCCTAAAGGGGGAGGGCAGGCCAGATACTATGCTCTTCCTGCTAGGACAGAGGCAGTTGCATACGACTCCGTCATCATAAGTATTGTTCCGGTCTGTCATAGAGATGCATCAGCCTTATTTGATCCAGGTTCCACTTATTCATATGTGTCATCTATTTTTTTTGTTTAAATATAAGTTTTTATTAATAGAAATAAAATACAAAGATGGAGGGGGACATAAATGTTACCTCCCAAAAGTAAATACATGTACCTATAGTCATCCTAAAGTGTTGACTAAAAGTACCTGAGTAGCAAAAGGAAGTTAGACCTATGGTGATGTAACGACTGCCTATTTTGTAGTAGACAGTCGTATGTACAAAAATGATGTGCATATTACCTAGGTCAGCTATACAAAAAAGTACATGTGTTTCTACTGTGACTGCATGAATAAGGGAATTATTCCCTTCTATATTTCTCTGACAAAAGGATATGATGTTAGGATTTAGCAAAAGAGTGACAACAAAAAAAACGCACGCAATCTTCAATTTGCTTTGGCCTCTGAAGCAAGGAAAGCCAAGTTGAAGATAGCTATTAGTGTGTATCTTGTGTCATCTTATTTTGCTCCATGTTTGGGCATATCCCGTTATTCTTTGAGTTCTCCTGTCTATGTGTCTACACCTGTAGGATATTCTATTGTTGTTGACCGTGTGTACCGGTCGTGTTTAGTTGTTCTCGGTGGTGTTGAGACCAGAGCTGATTTATTGTTGCTTAGTATAGTGGACTTTGATATTATTTTGGGCATGGACTACTTGTCTCCCTATCATGCTATACTTGATTTCCACGCCAAGACGATGACGTTGGCTATGCTAGGTCTACCACGGTTAGAGTAGAGGCACTTTAAATTATGTTCCTAGTAGGGTTATTTCATTTCTAAAGGCTCAGCAGATGGTTGAGAAGGGGTGTGATACGTATCTAGCATATGTGAGAAATGTTAGTGTTGATACTCCTACCGTCGAGTCAGTTCCGGTAGTGAGGGATTATCCAGATGTATTCCCGGCGAATCTTCAGGGGCATGCCGCCCAACAGAGATATTAACTTTGGTATTGATTTGTTACTGATCACTCAGCCCATTTCTATTCCACCCTATCGGCCCCAGTAGAGTTGAAAAAGTTAAAGGAACAGTTGCAGGAGTTGCTTGATAAGGGCTTCATTCGGCCTAGTGTATCGCCTTGGGGTGCTCCAATCTTATTTGTAAAGAAGAACGATGGTTCTTTGCGAATGTGCATTTATTATGGCCAGTTGAACAAGGTGAAGAACAGGTATCCATTTCCATGTATTGGTGACCTATTTGATCAGTTTCAAGGTGCCATGAGTGTTCTCTAAGATCGACTTGCGTTCAGGCTATCATCAGTTGAAGATTCAGGAGCCAGACATCCTGAAGACTACCTTCAGGACTCGGTATGGACATTACGAGTTTCTTGTGATGTTTTTTGGGCTGACCAACACCCCAACAGCATTCATGCACTTGATGAACAGTGTATTTCAGTCCGATCTTGACTCATTCGTCATTGTATTTATTAAATACATTCTGGTGTACTCCCGGAGCTGGGAGGATCATGAGCAACACCTAAGGACAGTGCTCCAGACCTTAAGAGAAAAGAAGTTATATGAAAAATTTTCAAAGTGTGAATTCTAGCTAGATTCGGTGGCATTTTAGGTCACGTAGTATCAAGTGAGGGGATCAAGGTAAATCTGAAGAAAATTGAAGCAGTGCAGAGTTGGCCCAGACCATCTTCAACTACGGAGATCCAGAGTTTTCCGGGACTGGCGGAGTATTACCGTCGATCTGTAGAGGGTTTCTCGTCTATTGTAGCATATATGACCAAATTGACCCAGAAGGGTGCTTCGTTTAGGTGGAACGAGGAGTGTGAAGAGAGCTTTCAAAAGCTCAAGACTGCTTTGACTACAGCCACAGTGTTGGTATTGCCTACAGGTTCGGGGTCTTATATTGTATATTTTAATGCATCACGCATTGGTCTCGGCGCGGTATTGATGCAGGACAGTAGGGTGATTGCCTACATGTCTAGACAGCTGAAGGTGAATGAGAGGAACTATCCTTTCCACGACCACGAGTTAGCAGCTATTGTTCATACCTTAGATCTGGCGGCACTATTTGTACGGTGTCCCTTGTGAGGTCTACACCGACCGCCGGAGTCTATAGCATTTGTTCAAATAGAAGAATCTTAAATTGTGGCAGCAGAGGTGGTTAGAGTTGCTTAAGGACTATGATATCACCATTCCATATCATCCCGGGAAGGCCAATATGGTGGTCGATGCCTTGAATCGCAAGGCGGAGAGTTTGGGCAGCTTCGCATATCTACCGGTAGTAGAGAGGCCATTAGCCTTGGATGCTCAGGCCTTGGCCAACCAGTTTGTTAGACTGGATGTTTCTGAGCCGAGCCGAGTTTTGGCTTGTGTGATTTCTCGGTCTTCTCTTTATGATCATATCAGAGAGCGCCAGGATGATGACCCCCATCTGATTGTCCTCAAGGACATGGTTCAGCACGGCGATTCCAAGGAGGTCACTATTGGAGATGATGGTGTATTACAGATGCATGGCAAGCTATGTGTGCGCAATGTACATGGCTTGCGTGAGTTGATTTTCCAGGAAGCTCACAGTTCACGGTACTCCATTCATCCAGGTGCCACGAAGATGTATCAGGACCAGAGGCAGCATTGTTGGTAGAGGTGAATGAAGAAGGACATAGTGGAGTATGTAGCTCAATGCCTAAATTGTCAGCAGGTGAAGTATGAGCATCAGCGGCCAGGTGGAATGCTTCAGAAGCTAGAGATCCCAGAGTGGAAATGGGAGCTGATCACTATGGATTTTGTTGTTGGATTCCCATGAACTCAGAGGAAGTTCGATGTAGTTTGGGTGATTGTGGATAGATTGACCAAGTCAGCTCATTGCATTCCAGTGGTGACTACATACTCTTCGGAGCAGCTGGCTCCGGTTTACATTCGCGAGATTGTCAGGCTTTATGGCGTGCCGGTATCTATTATCTCTGACAGGGGTATGCAGATTACATCTCGATTCTGGAGAGCCGTACAGCATGATTTAGGTACTCGGGTGGAGTCGAGTACAACATTTCACCCTCAGACGAATGGACAATCCAAGCGCACTATTCAGATATTGGAGGATATGCGTCAGCGTGTGTGATAGAGTTTGGGGGTTCTTGGGATCAATTCTTGCCGCTTGCAATGTTTGCCTACAACAGCAGTTATCATTCGAGCATTTTGATGGCCCCGTATGAGGCTTTGTATGGTAGGCGGTGCCGGTCTCCAGTGGGTTGGTTTGAGCCGGGTGAGGCTAGGTTATTGGGTACAGACTTGGTTCAGGATGCTTTGGAAAAGGTTAAATTGATTCAAGATCGACTTTGTACAGCCCAATCCGGACAGAAGAGTTATGCCAAACGGAAGGTTCCCGACATTGCATTCATGGTTGGGGAGCGGGTCTTGCTCCGAGTTTCACCCATGAAGAGTGTTATGAGATTCGAGAAAAAAGGCAAGCTGAGCCCTATGTATATCGGACCTTTTGAGATTCTTGAGAGGATTAGAGAGGTGGCCTACAGACTTGCACTGCCACCTAGTCTAGCTACTGTTCATCCAGTATTCCATATTTTTATGCTCCAGAAGTATCACGGCAATCCTTCTCATGTGCTAGAATTCAGCTCAGTCCAGTTGGACAAGGATTTGTCTTATGTTGAGGAGCCGGTGGCCATTTTGTACAGACAGGTTCGAAAGTTGAGGTTGAAGAACATTGCTTCAATGAAGGTTCGGTGGAGCGATCAGTCAGTCGAGGAGACGACTTGGGCGACCGAGCATGATATGCATATCCGTTATCCTCATCTTTTCACCGCTTCAGGTATGTCTCTATACTCGTTCGAGGACGATCGTTTGTTTTAAGAGGGGGAGGATGTAACGACCCGGCCAGTCTTTTTGAGTGTATTAGCCCCGATCCCTTATTTATTGCTTTCTCTTTGTTATACTGTGGTTACGTGACTTGCGGGGATGTTTGGTTTTGGTTTCGGGTGAGTTTCAGAGTGAAATGGGACACATAATCCCTAAATTAGAAGTTTAAGTCGTAGGAGTTGACCGTAGATTGACTTGTGTGATGCCGACTCCGAAATGGAGTTTACGCGTTCGCAAAGGTGTTCCCGTGTTCGTGTAGAGCACTCTGATATTTGCTAGAAGATTTCCCTTCGCGTTCGCGAAGGAGGCCACGTATTCGCGAAGGGGCAGGACCTTGTGCACTGCGATTGCGAACGGGAATCCGCATTCACAAAGAGGAAAGGCAGCCTGGGTGGACTCATGCATTTGGTCTATGCATTCGCATAAATGGGCTTCACGATCGCGAAGTTTGTGAATCGTTTGCACCATGTTCATGAGTGGATCCTCGCGTTCGCGTAAGAGGAAATCTGGGCAATAGCATCTTTGGACTTTGAGAGCTCGGATTAAAGCGAGATTTTGAGGGGTTTTCAGAGGAAGTGTTGGGGTAAGGATTCTTAACTCGTTTTTAGATTAAATTCCACTAATCTATCAATGATTTCATCATGTAATTAGAGATTTGGGGTGGAATAATTAGGGAAAAAGTGTAGAAGTTCTTAGACCAAGTTTTTGGATTTTGAAAGGCTAAATGAAGTCGGATTGGATAATTCTTGTATTATTGGACTTGATATCAAATGGGTGTTTGGATTTTATAATTTTGATCGGGTTCCGAGACGCAACCTAGATTGACTTTTTGGAGCTATTTTCCAATTCTTTGCTCAAATCATTATTTCATAATTTAAATTAGTTTCCTATAGTTATATTTATAGTATGAAATTATTTTACTAGATTCGAGCCGTTTGGAGTTGGAAAATCAAGGGAAAGGCCTTCGAATTGATTGATTGAGCGTGGTTTAACCTTGTGTGGGGGAAATTTTCCTTAAGATTTGGTACTATGGCGATAAATTGTGATATGTGAAGGCCGTGTACCCAAGGTGATAAGTGCGTACACGGGCTAAATGTTGAAATTCCAATTTTTGCTATGTAGTTTCCTTTTCATGCCTTAATTGAGTTACTTTAGCACGGTATAGTCATCATGTTTAGCCTAATTTCACAGGTCTACTTGTCCTATCTCCTATTTGCAACTTGTATCACATGTTTAGTTGAATTACTTGCTTTTCTTGATTTTCGTATTCATTACTTAACTGTGGAACTCTTTACTTGAAATTGCTATCCTTGAAATATCTTGCTATTGAGTTTGGTGTTGAATTGCAAGGCCGTAGTTCTTTGAGGAAAGTGCAAGTTGTGAAATATCATTTATTTAGTTGTTGTGTTTTGGCTTTCATGTTATTGTTGAGGTGATTGTTTTGTTGTTTGCACGAGGTTTTGACCGTGTTGCTGTTATTGTTGCATGAGCTTTTTGTCGTGCGGTTGTTATTGTTTGAACGAGGTTTTTGCTGTGCCGTTGTGATATTAATACGAATGCGGTGGTATAAGGTCTGAGTGTTGAAAAGCACGCGGTGAGATAAGGTGAGCTTGATACGCGTGGCTAGTAGGGGAATTACTAGAAGCCATGCGGTGTGATAAGGTGGGCTATAACGCGGGATGCTATTTCGGAAAAATTATTTTCACAACCAAATATAAAGGCTCCTGCGGTGATATAAGGAAATACTGTGATTTGTTTTTATGATTTGGTACGAGGCGGTACCTCGGGAGTGCCCCCGTTGATCTTCTCTACTTGTTATATTGTTTGGTTGTTGTTTCCTTAACATGTAAAATCATGTTTTCCCTTCGTGGTTTTATTTGTTTCCTTGAATTCTGTTTTGTTACTTTTCGTAAATTCTTTACTGCTTCACTTCCCTGTTATTTCATTATGTCATTATATTTTCTGCCTTGTTTCTTATTTTCACCAATAAGGCCTTGACCTAACCTCGTCACTACTCTACTGAGGTTAGGCCTGGCACTTACTGGGTACCGTTGTGGTGTACTCATATTACGCTTCTGAACATATTTTGAGCAGATCCAGGTACATCCTATCAGCCTCGACATTAGTGTGTTGTGCTACTGCGTTGGAGACTTCAAGGTACACCTGCCCGCGTCCGCAGGCCGCAGAGTCCCCCTTCTACCGTATTTTTCCTTATTTCTTTATGTTTTGGATAGACGGTGATGTATTGAATTGTACATCACCTTATCTAGAGCTTGTGACTTATATCTCATCGGGTTTCGGGAAATTGTATGTATTGAGCTTATAGTCTATTGATGAAATTGTTGAAGTTTTGAAATTTTAAGTTTTTAGTTGATGTTTTTGCATATTGTTAGACTTACTTAGTCTTATAGACTAGGTGCCCTCACGACATCCTACGGAGGGGACTTGGGGTCGCGACACATACGACTAAAATAACTCATAATATAACCTCCTTATCATGTTAAGAACTCTAGTCTCACCCCAAAGTACATGTTATAACATTCCAAACTTATCGATTTCCGGCAAAACCTATTCTCTTCAATTTGCTTAGCTTCTAAGCTTTCCAACCCTCCTGGTATTTGTTATTCATGGTCTTAAAGATTTGTAACCTCCAAGGTAACATGATTAACTTACTTTATGTACTTTCAAAAATGATCTCATTTCTGAACTTACATCAATTGTCTTACGACGTACTCTTACGCACGGAAGCATGGGGTGTAACATCATTCCCCCCTTTGGAACATTCTTCATTGAATGTCAACTGATGCACTTATCAGTCTCATAACCTATAGCTCTTGCAAATACTTAAATATTGTCCTTGCCATCTAGGCAAGTGTTCTGTGAATAAATCCATAGGCCAGGGCATTCCCCCCTTTAGGCCTCTTTCTCACACCACGACTTGTGGTGGGAATATTTTCAATCTCGTAACTGTTGCTACCTTCTATCATGCAGCCTGTACGACTCTGACCTTGTAAGTGAGCCTATGCGACTCTTCTCTCCTTTTTCCTCCAACTTTAGCCAATCTCTAGGCCTCACTTTGTGAACACATACAGAACTATGACAAGTTGTCCCTCTGGGAATCTATAGGTGTAATGAAGTTCTTCACGGTACTTTGTCGAACTTATGACTATTGCTATATCTTGTTTCATAACCTCGGTTATCTATGCTTATGGCTTTACTACAACTAGGTAGGTCATACTATACAATAACTCTTAGTTCGATTTATATTATCGAGGTCTGCAACCAAATCTAGGTTACTCTCTTGCTGCTTATCCTATATGTATAAATCTAAGTCCTTTAATGCTTCCACATTACTATTCATCATAATAATGATGGCCTAATCTCATCTCGTACTTAATAACTTTTATCCATCCATTTTTTATTCACCTTAATGTTGATCCATAATCTACCACTGATAACTTGAAACCTCTTATGTAATACAATATCACTAGGGCTCACGTTGCATTGGGGAAAATTTGAAATGATTTGCCTGATCCACCTAGGGACGATACTATTCTTCTATAACCATATTTCATAGAATCCCAACATGATTCATCTTACGGGGGGTATTCTAATTTCATGCCATCTATGAAATCACTTTTCTTTAAATCATTACTCAAACAAAGGCCCAAACACCATCCTCTTATCTATCACAATTACACCCTTATTCTATTACCAGGGCAGCATTCCATCTCTTTTAAATACTCCTAGTCTTAGATTCTTCCAGGTTAATTCAAGTTATACTGAGCTTTCTATAACTTACGAAAACCATCAGCTCTCTTGTTTTGATGGGCTTAATCCCGAGGCCTTACCTATTCTTGTCACCTTCTCACCCACCCTTTCTTATCCTTACTCCTATCTACCAAAAACCTTGTCGTTCTACCAACTTTATCTTGCGACCTACACATATCAATTTATACTACTTTGCTATCTTCCTTTAACTTGCTAGCACTATAGATTTCCTTTCGTGCCTTCTCAATTGTCTTTAAACATAAGCAATTACTTTTCCTGGTCGTTCTGCCACTTGCTGCATAGATGGCTTATCTTAGTGCCCGCAAATACTTTTGTAACTCATATGATCTCAAATATCACCTTTGTTTTTTTTCCATTCATTAGCCGAGATAGGTGTCACTTTCTTATGGAGTGTATACAATATTATAGTGAGACTGTTGTTACAAGACCATTTCTTCTTCAAGTTACTATGCTTAGGTTGAAGCCTTATTCCTTGTTTCCTCAGCTAGTCATTCATTGTAGTACCTAGGGAGGCCCTCTGACTCTTATAAAGCTGCGGGCTTATTACATCATATACCTGACAAAATTTTTGATATTCTTAATCGCCTATAAATATCCTTAGTTACATACCTCTATGCCCTTGTGCTTGTAGGATTACTTCTTAAGTCAAATTTTGATTGTCTCCTTAGTGGCACTCTCTATTATTTTTGTAAAACTTAAACGATACTTTTAGTAACACCAACTCCTATCTGAAAATTTTTCAAGGATTGAGATCTCGTATCTGCGTGATTGAATTCCCTATTCTAGGGTTCACTATGTTTATGTTGCATGATCTGTTGATTTATCTTTATCTTCTTGCCTAGCCATAACTAGACTCTTCCTGAATCAACTACAGACTAATCATTGGTCCATTCTCATATCTATATTATGCGTAACCCCTCTTGGGTCATGTACTTTGTCTTAACTTACCTCTCGCACTGGCTCCTTATGTAATTCATTTGCACTTATTTTTCAATAACATCTCGTGCGGGAACCCTTACTGCCTCTCCCCGGCGTCGTGCTTGCATAATGTTCTAGAGCTGTAACATATCTTTAGGATCTGAGTAGATGCAATCTCATTCCTTTTGCCTTTATACCGCATTCTTCCTTTACCATTCTATATTTACCTAAACCACTTAACTCCGAATTAATACAAGATCAAACTATCTTCCTCTCTTTAGGGGAGTACTAACATTTAATTCTATGAAGATTTACCTATAAATGTTTTACCTCTTCATCTTTGGCGTCTTTTCGCATCTTCACAGACTCTTACTCGCCTTGCGGTAACCTTTCGTACCAAGGATAACTAAATTTCTTACGCACGAGGGTGACACCTAGTGTAACTGGCACACTTAGTCCCGTAAGCTTAACTCTGCTCTCAGTGCTTGTTTTAGGGAAGCGTCTTCCTGAATGAACTTTAAAGGTTATTATTCTGTTGTCCATTCTATTATTCTCGGAATGCGATCTCAGAAATTGTCATGATGTCTGACTATTATCGAATCCTGCAGTCCCTAATTCATGTTAGGTTTTATCTTGTTTACTAGACCATACTAATTTCTGTTACTACAGAGGATCTAACTTAGCCTTATGGTAATCATGTTGGAGTCACCAACTCATTTCTCGAAATGAGGATATGACCTTTGGCCTATACCCTTTTATTGTTTCAAGGCTTGTCACCTCTTGTCTTTTCCTTCACTTGACTATAGACTCTGTAATCGTGTCATATTTTGATTTACCGTTATCACCCATTTATCACATCTTACTCATAATGCCTCACTTACTCTCTTCTTATTCTCCTGATAATATTTTTGTGTATCACCTTATTCTGAAAACTTCAACAAACATTCTTTCGCTTTTAGCTCTATCTACTGGCACTTTGGATCGCCTAGCATTCTCTATTTACTAGGGGAGGAGCCATACAAAAGTAAATATTTATCCTTTCTAGGATTCCAGTGCCAATCTTCTAAATTTTTTTCTGGACATTCTAGTATTTCATATCTAAATGTACTATTCTAGAGTGTACTATTGTCTCACAAGGAAAACTATTACCACGTTTACAATATCCTTCGGAAATGTCAGCTAATGCTAGCAATCCATCCACCATTTTGGGTTACTCTAACGTCAGCTAGATCCTGTTATCACATCTTTCTCTTAAACAATATATGTTAGCTCCTATAGGGCATAACTAAGATGGGCGTGGCCAATTGCACATACCTCTGTTACTGTTGAAGGTAACTCAGAATACTTGCCTGAATTGTAAAAACTAATAATCTTCACTAACTGGGTATCTCATACCCTTCTTCACCTTGCTTCTTTTACTTGTTGAAACTTGTATTTACCGTACGATTCTCTTGTTGCTTTTTAAACCATAGGTGGATAGATATACATGCCTTAGGACTCCTTATCAAGAAGCTTACACGTGTTAGTACACACATAATCTACTGAAGACCTTACATTTACTCATCATAAGCATGAAGCAAAATCAAGTTCTTCTAACTCAACTCTTTCATAGCCACATTCGATCTCTTAGCAACTGTCTTTGTGGATATAGGTATCGTTGTATTACGAATAAAGTAGAATTTAGGAGTTTGATTTCTTACAACTGAGCTCTACCACATGATCTAGAGTAAGAAGAAAGAGTGACAGTCCTAAATGCCCTGTAGCCTCCCGCCTGTAAGTGTGGTACACAACACACCCATAAACAAGACTCTACTAGACACAGCTTGTAGACTCCCTAGGACAAAACTGCTCTAATAGCACTTCTGTCATGACCCAAACCGCAGGGCCGCGATGGGCACCCGGTGCCTTACTCAACCTAGTACGAACTTAACATATCAATCTTATCATACCATCATGGGTAAGTGAGCCAAAAGGGACGTCATGAGATAACTAGAAAAAAAAAACTTAAGGGAATACTCGACATAGGATGACCCAACATGATATACATACTCATACATGTGATATACGGGACTATACGACCGAAATGACCATTTGTACACTCAAAACATAGGCCGTCAAAGCCATACAATCATCCATATACATGACATATGTCTACAAGCCTCTAAGAGTATATAAACGTCATAAAAGCCAGGACAGGGCCCCGTCATACCAATCTATACATGTCCAAAGCATACTGACCAAATAGGTAAATTCAGAGCAAGTAGAGGCACCAACACCTTCCTGAGATGATAGCCTATTAGGAGGACTGTCAGCCAGTCTATCGGGATGTGCGGGCATGAAACGCAGCTTCCCCAGGCAAAAGGAACGTCAGTACACAATATAGTACCGAGTATGTAAGGCATGAAAAGCAGTATATAAAAGACATGAAAGAAACATGGATTAAAGAACTCAACATGTTAGTATGAACAGCTCTGTGAATCATGAAACATTTATAATGTCAAGCATATGCATATAAATGTAATATCAGGCATAGGTATATGCATACATAACATCATCAACACTCTGAGGGCATCCCATCATATCATCTCGACCTTTGTGGGCAAAATTATCAACGTATACCAGCTGATCAGGTAGTGGTGCGTATATAATGCCGTAACCTTTCCCCATACCCCATATACATATAATATACGCGTATATAATGCCATATAGTCATGGATCAATGTACAGGAATAAATGAATGCGATGCATAATGAAGTAAGTCAATAAGTTCTCTCGGAATGTCATAAGATCATTATGCCTTCGGATAAACTTTATCAACTTATGTATTTTCTGAGACCTACGAACAGATGATATAATAACAGGACACATGGGGAATCAAGAACATAGGCACCGCTAGTACTTTTATGAATAGAGTCATTTATGAAAGTTACACGTTTGCTCATTTCATTTTTATCATATGGATCATGCCAAAAGGAAAGAAGGGATAGCCTTGACATACCTTAACTCTATTGAGTTCTTAATACCTTCCAAACAATTCTTCGAACAACTCAACTCAATCTACCATAGCATAAGGAGATTCAAAATCGGTTCTGAGTAAAGGCTAAGTTTGCAACTTAAACTAGTAGCTTGTTTATGTAAATTTGGGAAACATCTTCCCTGTAACAAGGGCCTCCTCAAATACCATATACCAATAACAACAACCAGAGCAATACAATAAGAACAACATCAATAATAGGGTACAAAATATTTCATTAACAAGTCATCAACATATCACGACGAGCGGCAAGCTCGGATTGAATCCCTTAGCACCCTTCAACCCCATTATCATTCATTCTTGAACTTAGTAATATATCCAATATAATAAACAACACACTTTAAAGGATTTTCAACCTTGTACTCAATTTCAAAGTTACTGAAATAGCCTAACACAAGATAATATCATTGTGGACAACTTCAATTCCAAGTGCTTTATAGCCATTTCTTTAAGTTACCAATTTCCCCAACAAGATTGACATGTAAACCAACATGATCATACTAACAATGTCATAGAGAGCTTATTTTCCCTAATTTCCAGCCACTTAAAGTCCATAAGAGCAACTTTCAAATCAATCCATCAGGAACAACAACATCTCAAGCTAATCCAAGTATTACCTTGTAGTTTATCATTCTAAATTAACCAACATACAAGCAAGCTTAAGCATAATTAGTAGGCCGTTATACTCACCTTATCCAGTAGCAACAACTTGAAATTTCAGCCAAACACAGTCCACAATTATCCTCAATGAAAACACAAACTCAAAGAGGTGTTGTTCTTCACTAGAACTAATTTTTGATGTTGAAATATGGTGTAATCACTTTGGAATCACTTCAAACCCTTATGGTATCTGTTTAGGGGGGTTAGGAGGAGTGAGGGGACGAGGTTGGTCAAAAAATGAGAAATAAAGGTCGTTTAAGTCGTTTTTAAAGTGAAGTAGGTCAACCACCGCCTAAGTGGGTCCTACTAAGAGCTGCTTTCGCAGTCTTGCGAAAACGCGAATATCTCTTTACTCCAATGTTGTATCGACAGACGGTTTAATGAGTTTGAAACTAGACTTATAGATATTCAATTTGATATGTGGATCATCCTTTAATACTAAGTATATTAGGAGAAAAACTATGCTACATTTGACCTAATTTTCAGTACATTATGAATGTAACTTGTGATGACCTTTGTCAACTTTTGTTCCACAAATCGCTTGAATTCAAAACGTAACACACGACTATCATACGACTAAACTAACCAATAGCATAACCTCCTTATTATGTTAAGAACCCTAGTCTCACCCCCAAAGTACATGTTATAACATTCCAAACTTATCGACTTCCGATGAAACTTATTTTCTTCAATTTGTTTAGCTTCTAAGCTTTCCAACCCTCTTGGTACTTTTTATTCATGGGCTTAAAGATTTTTAACCTCCAAGGTAACATGATTAACTTACTTTAAGTACTTTCAGAAATGACCTTATTTCTGAACTTACATCAATTGTCTTACAACGTACTCTTACATACGAAAACATGGGGTGTAACAAAACTCTTTCAAACAGAACCTGTTCGGATAAAACCGCTATAAAAACACCATACGATGATTGAGGGTTATCCCTATTTTGTGGAGCCTTAATATTTCGAACGTCTTCAGACTTGACGTACATTTTCAATATTTTTATCACAAGAAGTTTCCGGTGTTAATCCGGAGTCCTCAAAAAATCTTTCAGAGTTTCATCATCTTCGATATTAAACTAAGCATAATCCCTTGCGGAGTAAGAAAATATGAATATCTTCCGGTTACTTTAATATTAACCGAACGTGTCCTCACACTCATTCTTTTACATATCAACGATATCAATCTACCGTACTCCAATGCAAGTGGCAACTTAACAATACACTGTGGAGAACAACTACAGTGCACTGAGTTATTCTCCACGACAATGTCACTCCCCCCCTCCCCCCCAATATAGTGCAACCCTAATTTTTCGCTCTTCAGACATTATGGCAAAATGCAGAAAAAGTTAAGTAAACAAATATTCAGAATGAGTAAAGGAAAATAAAAAGAATCCAAAAGACTGACTTTTTCGGAATGGATTTTTGAAGAAATAATGAAGCTCCTTAAATAAGCTAAAAAAAGTTGGGGTGGGGGGAGGGGGGGGGGCTTACAATAATTGGAGGTAAAGCGCATTAATTAAATGCGCTATATATATAGTGATGTAAAGTTATCCGCTATATCCACCAATTATTGTGGGTCCGTCAATTACGAAGTATAGCACATTGGTTGCATGCGTTATATCTTGGACAAATGTGTTGTTAAGGTATAGCGCATGCTACCCATGCGCTATACATAAAATGATGAATGATTATTTTTTTCACCTATTTTTGTGCTTTGTGTCCGAAAGAGTAGTAAACTAGCTGTTGCTTGTTCCCATGTTTTCCTGTTTACCCGCATTTTTTTTGTCCCTTTTTGTGTTACTTTGTCCCCTTCCACATGAGAATAGTACTAATGCACATGGAAATGGCTCAGAGTCGAGCTAACAACGACTATTGCAAAACATAGTTTTCTGAATTCTTCTTGGAGGAAGGGAACACTAGGTCGAGTGAGAGGTTAAGTTTAGCATTTCATTAGGTGAACCTATGTTGCTCGGTCTCTTTTACGGGTATGTATTTGTTGCAGTTGCATGAAAATATCTGATTCAAGCACCTCAATTGTAGCGCATTTTGATAAACCCACACAAAGTAACCCCCCACCCTCATCACATCCACCGGATGCGGGTATGTCAAGACAAATGAAGGATCCACACAATATAGGGATAGACCATCTAAAATGGATTGATGTCGGCAACATCCTATTTTCGCCCAAATAATCAGAAAAAAAACCTGGCATATTTATCCATAATTTTTGTGTAGTCCAGCTTGCGCGCACCTTGACTAATTTCATGCGGTGCCTACTATTTCCCACCAACACAAGTACTGTCTCTATCCAGCAAGGCCGGAACACATGAAAAGAAATTACTTAGTATTTTACTTCTGTTGGAATTTGAACCAAACCTCATCGTTCTCAACTCCATTGACCACTAAGCCACACCCTTGGACGGACGTTCATCCATAATTATATCACACATGAACAAAATCTATATCTTGCTAGACATATTTCAGCACACTTAAGATACTAGCATAAGACTCAATGAGAGGAAAACTCATCCCATATTCATTGGCCATATTGAGTGCAAGTTGAGTAAAGCTAGTTCAGGAAAAACTAGAGGAGGAATTTCAAGTCATCTCATTCAAGTACAAATTGAAATGTTATAATCATGTCTCCCATCATTAAAGGCTTCAAACCCTCCTAGACAAAAATTATACAGCAAATGAAATGAGTTGGCCAAAATTGGCTATTGTTAGAAACCAAAATATCACTTTGACTACCATTAGAAAAATATAGATTCGTAAAGGTCATCAATCTAGTGACAATTTACAGAAGCGTAACAGCCAGGCCTATTTATCACGGTTTGAAATCTTAGAAGACTCAAATTGAATGTTATCGCCTCATGCTCATGAGAATAGCATTGTATAAACTAGCAGCAACGCGGAGTTGAACAGAAATTAGGTATCTTTTCTGCTAATTCTAGAAGCGGATACTAAGCCTAGGCCTGTATATTCAAGATGCAAAGCTACACATAATTTCCTAATAGCAACAACATGAAGGGAAAATACATTAATCAAATGGGACATGACATGTCCAATGGAGAACATTGCTTTCAATAGAAGAAAATCAAAAAGACATACAGCTACACTCACAGAATATTAATAGTTCCGAGAGCAAAGTGTACTACGTAAAATTTTTAGAAAAACAGTTTTACTAAGGGTTCACAACTGGCAGAGCATACCTTGCCACAAAGGTTAGAATAAGTATAGGATTCGTTTTGTATGTTTAACAATATGGATAGTTTTGCTACAATATGGATCAAGAGTTCCAATCATCTGTTTCAGCAAACACCCATTCTGATATGTAAATGTAAAACAACTCCAGCTTCAATTATCAGGTACAAAGTTAAGAAATTAATCTCAAATGAAACAAAAAAAAATGATAATGTTTCAATCAAGACTTTTAACCTTACCAGTATATAAAAAAATCTAAACAGCATATAGGTGTAGGTACTAGACAATGAAACAACAGACACATCTCACCTTAACTAGAACTTGAAAGACTGACAAACTCAAATCTATAACAAAATCAGACATTTTAACTAACAATCAGAAGTTGAACTATGACAACGAAATGGCGTAATTACCAAATGCTTCTACCACTTGATCACTGGCAAAGCTGTTCAACTGCAGTAACAATCTGGGGAGGTTGGACAACAGTCCAGTTCTCTAACGTCCCAGCATACGGGGTTGGCACATCCTGTGATGACAGACATACAATTGGGGCATCTAAATAGTCATGGAAGTTCTCAGTTATAGCGGCTGTCAAGCTGGCACCAATACCTCCTGTCCGCATACATTCCTCGACGATGAGCACACGATGCGTCTTCTTCACTGAATTTCCAATGGTGTGAAGGTCAAATGGTTTCAATGACCTGATATCAATGACCTCTGGATCATAACCCTTGTCCACAAGGGTCTTCGCAGCCTGCATCACGTGATACCTCATCCTGGAATAAGTTAAAATGGTAACATGCTCCCCAGGTCTTACCATCTCTGCTTCTTCAAGATTCAACACGTACTCTTCGTCTGGAATTCTCTCCTTGAGGTTGTAGAGCAAAACATGCTCAAAGAGAATCACAGGGTTGTCACTTCTGATAGCCGCCTTCATCAAGCCCTTGGCATTGTAAGGGGTTGAGCAGGCAACCATTTGGATTCCAGGAATTGACTGGAAATACGACTCGAGGCGCTGAGAGTGCTCTGCTCCGAGCTGTCGACCAACTCCACCAGGACCTCGAATGACGACTGGTATCTTAAACTGGCCACCAGATGTGTAGTGGAGCATACCACAGTTGTTAGATATCTGGTTGAAGGCTAAAAGAAGAAAACCCATGTTCATTCCTTCAATAACTGGACGCAGGCCAGTCATTGCAGCTCCAATACCCATACCAGTGAAAGAGTTCTCAGCAATGGGAGTATCGAGAACCCTGAGATCACCATATTTTGGGGCAAGGCCTTTAGTCACCTTGTACGAACCTCCATAATGACCGACATCTTCACCCATTACACAAACAGTGGGATCTCTGTCCATCTCTTCTTCAAGCCCTTCGCGGAGGGCCTCAAAGAGCAATAGTTCATGCCTAAAGATGTACAATTCAATCACATAAGTGGTGTGGTCAAGCAACAAGAAAGCCGGATAAAGAAAAATCAGGTAAATGAGCAATTGTGTAGTAATTGATGTAGTTCACACCACAATCGACATTAAAAAGTATGAGAAAAGAGTGCATATCTGACCAGCCAACAAAGATCTATTCACTGACGTAAGTTTTAATGATTAAGAAAGCACAGTAATAGAATTCTCTTAAAACCACGGACATAATCTAACCCCGATAATTAGGAAGGAAGCACATATAACTCAAATACATCCTAAGATAATGTTGGTTACGACCACCATCAAAATTAAACAAGCTCTTCAACCCTTAAACAACCAGATCAGTAACAGTAATGCCTGGAACTATATTTGCTAGGACTCTCCAAAAATATCTTTGGGTGCGTGTCTTCTCCAAAAGTAGTGTATTTTTCGAGAATCCGACACAGGTGCTGCAGCATTTGGAGAGTCCGTGCAACATAGGCATGGAATCCCACAGCGGGAATCTTATGCATTAGGAAGAGACAGAACTAATAAGGGACCTCTATACTAGCTTATGGTTGCCCAAATCATTCATGTAATTAGAACCTCAGAACCCAACAAAGCAGAAAGTAAAAATCAGAAGCTAAACAAGTTTGAAGTAGGAAAGTGAACCAAATTTCCTACAAAATAAGTAACCTTCCTTTTGACCAGCTCCTAAAGAGACAGCTTGACAAGAGTACAAGGAGGTATACAGGCAAAGCAAGAGTGGTAAAGAAAATATGACAATATTCAGAGGAATCTTTGATGTTAAAATATGAGACTGATTAACCAGTTATCGCTAGTAAAGTTCTGATCCCTTTGTTTCTTTTGTTACCCCTAATACATGCTTGTTCTAGTGTGTTTCCAAAACCCATTCGTCCATTCCTATTTTTCCACTTAGTACATTCCCCCGCACACACAGAGAGAGCACTCTACTCCATCATAGCATCTGTTTTACCTTACACCAAGAAAGCAAACCTCCACCGCGCCTTTTCTCGAGATAATACAATGTATTTGTCCAATATGGATTTTATCAACTCTCCATTTTGTTTATGCTGCTATAATTTCTATGTTTTTTTTCTTTTACCTTAATTGAGAAGATATCCTGTAGATATGAAAATCAGGTAAATTCATATACATGATAAGTCCAAACACCAATAATTTTGAAGTCAAGTCTCAAAATTGATTTGGAAAAGTCAGCTTCTTTTCTTAGCAATGACAGGATATGATGATTCAATAGCAACACTGGTATTTACCAGATATAGTTTGAAAATTTTCACTATATAGTATATACAAATGTACTTGCATTAAATATTTTCACTCTCTTTCATTTTAAAAAAAAAAAAAAAAAAGTACTTGCATAAACTGGGAAAACTATTGTGGTGTTAAACATAAACTTTCGAAAAGAGGGATAATGCATAGACCAAGGGGCGGTATTAGAGACTTTACAATGGTGACACAGAACCATTTTGGGTTTATTCGGTAAAACAAAGATCACATTTTTGCTAAAAGCTCGTAGAGATTCATAGAGAGGGAGGAAGAAGGATATATTCGTTGACTTTGTAGAGTGCAAAAAAGTTGGTTCTTTCATTTATTTATTTCTTTGGAAAGAAGTTGTTTGATGAGTGCTAGACAAGAAGAATTCCTTATTAAATATGTGAATGTCACGTCATACTCATTGACCTAGAAGTGACTAAGAAAAAAACATATGATAGTGTGCCAAAATAAAAAGTCTTCTGGTGAGTGCTTTACTTTTTCAACTCATTTTTCTATTTTGTTACAAAATGCATCATAAAGAGAGTTAACAAATATTCCTTAATGGATAAATAAAAAATAAAAAATCTTTAGCTATAAAGGAAAGAAAGGAATATACCTCATATGCAAAAGCAGCTCTATGTTGGGGTTATATGTCCGTGAAAAATTACAATAAAAAATTAATAGCTTACTTTTAAGAAAATATTAATAGCTAACTATTGAAGGGAATTTTCTAGCAATAACAAATAGGAGATGATGAGATCTCAAAAGAGAGAGTCACAGTTCATGCAGGTCTATGTAGTTTATCATGGGATCCTATAGGAGGATTATTCTCTTCTTTTTGTTTGTGAGTCGCATGACAGGTTCAAGCAGAAAAGTGGAGCGCAAGACAAAATGCATTCCAAGACGTCAGTACAGTTGTATACTTTTGGTAGCTTTTTGGTGTATGTGAAATTAATTAAATGATATGGACACAATCTAAGATTTAATCAGTTCCTTACAAGCTTGAACTAGGAATTGATCTTTCATATAGCTGTACGGTTTCAGCAA
Source organism: Nicotiana obtusifolia (assembly GCA_002018475.1). NCBI lineage: Eukaryota > Viridiplantae > Streptophyta > Magnoliopsida > Solanales > Solanaceae > Nicotiana > Nicotiana obtusifolia. Next base: position 32,094 of record MCJB01051375.1, on the reverse strand, counting down.
CATCTTAGGGTTTTTTTGGTCTTATTTGGATAAGCCAACATCTTAGAGGTCATTTGGTAGGCTATACTAAGTAAAATAATCCCTCTATAAAAATTTAATCCATCCAATACAATGTTTGGTTGCTCAATTCAATTTATGCATATCTAATACATGGATTACTTATACCTCATAGGAGCGCTTAGCTAATACCAAGTAAACCAAGGGATTAGTAATCCCTGCATTAACTATACCTGGATAAGACCCTAAAATTACTAAACCGCCCCTCAAACCCTTTTCCTAAATTTCTTTTATATACAGAAAGAAGAATATTCAAGGGTATAATTGTAAAGAAGATTTTGTACAGTTTTAAACCAAACACAAGCTTAGATTATACATTGCATAGCTAATTTTTAATACAATGAACCAAACACTTGATAAAAAATAATCCTAGCACTACAATCCCTGCATTACTAATCCCTGCATTACTTGTGTTCGTACCAAATGACCCCTTAGAGTTGTATTCCCATCATAAAATACATGTGATGGAAAATAAAGAAGTACAAAATTTTGGAGCAAATAAAAGATAAAAAAGTGAGTACCAAGAAAGAAAAGTGAGAATACACACAATTTATAACTTTAGGGATCGTTCCGTTTACTTACTAGTTATGGGGGAATTACAATTCAGGGGTTGTTTATGTGGTGATTAATATGAAGAATTATTATACATGAATTACTTACTTTAAAAGGACATTTTTGTCTTTAAATAGTTTAACCCTTGCATTGCTAACACACGTATTCTTATTCCACATTCTATCCCGTATGTTAACTCGAGTATTATTTAATACCGCCAACCAAACGTTGTTATGCGGCGAGTATTCCTTTCTTATGCGACCAACCAAACTACTTATTATCTTACGTAGAATGTCTATCTTATGTCTAAGCTGCTCGAACACGAGTGCGGGTGTCCGACACGAGTACGGATCTAGAGGTCGGATCCTTCGAGATGTAAATTCTAAAGTTCTGAGGATACAAATTCTAGTACGGATACAGCTGTGGGGATCCGGCTAAAAATAATTCAGAAAAATCAAAATATCTCTAAATTATGAGAAATTTCGTAGAATACTTATGTATAGCTTGTAAAGTGGATTGATTTCCTCGATAAGGTATGTTATTTTCTTCAAATTTGCCCTAGTTTTGGTTCTGGTTTCAGGAATCAAATTATATCTCGTCTCGAATATTTTCGTCTGTCGTGATCAAAGTACCCAAAATGGTTTGAGCAGATCCGGTACAGATCCCATACTCACACCCTTACTAGTGTCGTGTCGACACAGGTGCGGCACCTAAACTGCCGTGTCGGAGCAACTTAGTCTTATGTAGGATTCTATGTTAGGATTAATTTCTCCAATACCACAACCAAACAACCCTTCATAACTCCCTGTTTTTTCAGAAAAGTCCACCGGAGATGTTTTGCTTAAAAAAAAAAGATTCGATAAGATTGTATCTGTTTTCTCTCTATGTACACCTACTTTTGGATGGAAACTAGCATTGAGCTTCTATTCGCTAAGTAATCCCTTCCTTTCTCTCTTTTCTATTTTTCCCTGATTTTATATCCCTCGTACTAATCCAAACACAACAACCGTATCACTCCCACCATCCCTCTCCTTTCTTTTGTTTCTGGTTCGAAACAAAGAGGAGAATTAGACATGTTCATAGCAGGATGAGCCGGCATCGTCTGAAGTTAAACAGCAACTGCTATTGTTTTTTTCTTTTTCTATTTCCTTTTAACAACTCCGTAAATATTAGTAGCTCCACTAAATCATAATCCTACCAACCAAACTCCTATTTAAGCCAAGATTATCAAACATTGCCCTGGTCAGCCATGATAATTAACCAATCTGATCTGCTAATAAGCCACCCTAGGACATGAATTTTCATAAAACAAGTGATGATTAGAGTTCTAGAAGACAAATATTAGGAGAGACAAGTGGGCAGTGGCAACTAAAAGAAAGCAATTTGAACTGTAAAGATAAGCATGCACTATGTGCATGTAAAACTCATAGGAGAAGTAAATATACCCCGGCTTGGATGAAGTAGAAGCAGTAGCAGTATCTTTTGCCTGTAAAAAGTTGCACACAACAGCAAAGTCAAAGTCCAAAAACAATAACATTTACTCTCTCTGTCCCATTTTATGTGATGATATTTGACTGCGTGTATAGTTTAAGATTAGATAGAAAAACCGACTTTTGAAACTTGTGGTCTACAAAAAACTAGACATTTTGTGGCTACAAAATCACATCATTAATCGTAAAATGAATAAAATGGAAAGTTTAAAGTTAATATCTTTCAAAATAGGCAAAATAGCCTAGGAGACACCTATACTTGTTCCGATTTGACATCCCGGTCCCTGTACTCCACAAAGTTTCATCCAGACACTTCTACTCGATCAAAACTAGTATTTTAAACGCTTCTGACTATTGACCAAGCTTATGTGGCATTGAATCTGCTGAGTTGGACGAAATGTGTGAAATGCACACGTATAAAGTGAGTTAAACAACGAATTTGATTTTAAAAAAGATTAAATAAAACAAAATTAAAAAAAAAAAGTTAAGAAATTGTTACTTTATTATTAAAAAGTTCCCCCCTTCGTGTTTCTTCTTCCCCCAATCCAGCTACCCTCCCTTAATTTCCTCCTCCCTTAATTTCCTCCTTAGTCCTCTTCTTCGCTAACCCCTCCCCCTTCATATACTCTTCTTCTTCTCCCTTCATACTTGCCTTTGTTTAGTCCCAAGATTTACCTCTTCGATATCACAAAAAAATTGTCTTTTCACCTCTGATTTTTGCTTCCATTTTGTTTGTAAAAGAAGAAAACCAAATCTAAAGGTAAATCAATAAACACACGTAATTTGCTAAAAATATAGGCCAGTAGGTGAGATTTCATTCAGATAATAGAAGCTGGAGACCCAAATGAACATGGGTTTTCTTTTTACTTTCTTTAAACAATTTTTGTTCATAAAAATGATAAAGATCATATGGGTCTTCTTATTGAAACAATGTCTTGAATCATCACAAGTAGGATTGAGATCTCCACAGAAGAATGGGAATTGCATGATTCCGAAGTGTTATATTTTGGATGGGGTGGTTGCGATTTGTAAGGATTTAGGAAGTGTTAATTCTATTAACTATTTGATTTTCTTCTTTTTCTTTGTTTCTGTTTTCATTTGTTAATGAGCATTTTGAAGAATGATTGCTGGGTGTATTTGGGGTAATAGAGCAAGGGAATTTTTGGGGTTGTGAAAGTGGATTAATAGGGGGGGGGAGGACTGTTTGGGGTGGTGAAGGTGGCAGCATAGAGGTGGGAATAACCAGAGATAGAGAGTAGAGGGAAGGGGTGAAGTGAAGTGAAAATAAAATAAAAAATGGAGTAGAAAATTTTGAAATAAGGTGAAAAAACAATGATGTGGCATAAAAAATCTGAGGTGGACATGGATGTCATCCACATAGGATCGTTGAAGAGCACACGAGGTCGAGAGGGTTTAAAAGAGTTGTTTTGAACGAGTAGAGATGTCTGGATGAAACTTTGTGGAGTAGAGTGACCAGGATGTCAAACCGGAATAAGTACGGGTATCTCCTAGGCTATTCTGCCTTCAAAATATACAAAAGTGTCATTCTTTTGAACAGACTAACAAGGAAACATAGTCAAATAAGTTGGAACATACAGACTAAAAATGAAAGAGTGTCACATAAATTGGGCCAGAGGGAGTACTATTTATGCACATTTCTGCTCGTGCACAACTACATACATACATAAAGACACACAATCATATCATAATGAGAGAGAGTGAAGAACACTAACAGCCACTGCATTAGTAATTATTTGTTCAGCTCTCCCCGCACCGCCACGTCGGTTCAAACCATAACTCAAACGCCCATCAAATCTAACCACATAGAACCTTCCTTTCCTCTCTGCACCAACAAACACAAACACATGCATCAAAACAAAACCATAAACTCCACAAATTGAACACAAAAGATTCAAACTTTGGATACTAAACCATAAAACACAAAGAATAGACAAACCCAAAAATCATAAAAGTGAACCAAACATACACAATAAATTAAACCCCAAAAGCTGAAAGACATAAATTTAAGCAAATACAAAACCCAATTTGGGAAAATATCTAAATGATTCATAAAATGCAACGAACCTGAAAAAGATCTGGGAGAATTGGCGAAAAGTGACTTCTTGGAATCCAAAGAATTGGCCGAGGAGAGTGCAGTAGCAGCACCAATTCCTTGTATAATAGCAGCCATTTAGAAAAACCCACGAAGAAAATGGTTTCTTGATTCAAACAAAAGAAAAGAAAAAAATGGAGTATCAGATTGAGAATTCAAATGCCACCTATAACTATATATTTATATATGAAGGGAAAAAAACAAGAAGGGAGCGGAGATAACAATGTGTTGAAAGGTGTTTGATACGTTGGAGTGGGCGTTTAATTGAAGGAAGATTAGAAAATACTATTGAGGGAAGAAAAAAGAGTGAAGTGGAGAAGTTTTGAGCCACAATTTGTGCTTCGTTCACATCGCCTGATCGTGTACTTGCTTATTCACTGTAATATGATGCTTCTGTCCATAGGGCGTTGACGCGTGTCCATGTGAAGGGTAAAAATATCATTAGAAAATTTTAATTTTCCTATCAGTGTAGGAAATTACTGGCGTTAGGAACTAGTCGGTGACATGAAGTAAAAGATCGAATTACATATTTTGCCATGAAGTTTTCGGTATGACGACTTTGTCCTAAATATTGTCAAATGCATGTAAAAGTCAGTATCTTCTAAAAAGGCAAAATTTATCTCGACATGAGACGTTAGAAATTTCTCAATGCAATCATGGAACTAGGGGTGGCAAATAGGCAGTTTGAATTGTATTTGAGCTAGTCAAGATGGGCCAACTCATTAAATGAGTCATTGTCCAACCCTGCCCAAAGTTCACTTGGAGTAAGATGAGTTGGGTCAAGATGGGCTAAACAGGAAAAAAGTACAGAACTAGCCAATTTAAACTCAAACTTACCAACCTCTAGCCCAAAATTAGACATTTACCAAAAGTAGCCGAAAATTAGAGATACACGCAAAGAAGGACTCTTCCATCCGAGAATCACGCTAAAGATCTTCCTTCCTTCCCGATTTTTCAAGTGTATCAATTTCACAGAGACCTACATTCTATAAATCACAGCATTCTCTCCCAAAAATTCTCAAAATGAGCTCCAAATTTCACTCAAAAATCGATCAATTTCACTGTAGAAGCAACAATTTTCTTTCGTGATTTCTCAGTAGATACAACTTTGATGAAGGAACTACGAACTACAATCAAAATCAATGAAGGAATTAGTGAGTTTTGGCCTAATTTCAGCTACTTCAATGGCAAATTAATCAATTTTATTCAATATGGTGGCCGATAGAATGTTGACAATAATTTTGTGGATTACAATGTCGATGCTGTAATAGTTACTCCAAATATAAGTTTTGAAGATTTTATAAACGTAATTTGGAAACAACTTATGATAGATATTTCATTGAATGTTATTGAAATCAAATACACTATCCAAAACAATTCCCCACCAGTAATGATACACAATAATATGGGTGTATGTGTATATCTTGAGCTGAAAATAAAGTTCAGAATGTACAATGTATCCCCTTTGTATAACATCTAGTAAAAAGGATATAGATATGATCTGCTATAATTCAAATTCTGCTATGATTTCCTCAGAATGTGCACAAAGCTCAGTTATACAGGAGAGATACAATAGCGATACAATTAATATGATTGAGTCTGGAGATGGAGAAGACTGGCAGGATGCAGAATCTGATGAAAATACAATAATAACTGACCATCAACACATAGATGTACAAGAAAGCCAAATTTATAAAGATAAGGCTACGATAGTCAAAGTCATGAAGCATTTGGCAGTAAAGAAAAAATTTCAGTTTAAGGTGCATAAATCAAGTGAAAGCAGGTATCAAAATATTTACGGTATAATTATATATCTCAATGTATATCGTAGTTGATGTTAGAAGCATAATTCTGTAGAAAATAAGTTGTTGCTTGTAAGTTTGTTGTTGTACACTTTTAAGTTGTGGTTATCACGGTATAGTACTGTATAGTCGTTGTATTTTTTCATCTAGTATTTTTGATGGCAGTGTGTATCACTATATATCATTGTATTTCATGTCGCTCTATTTATTGATGAAAAAGTTTATATCCTTGTTGTAGGTACTGCCTAGTATGCATCAACAACAACTGCAATTGGTGTTTTAAGTCTTTGAGCCTGAAAAAAGCAAAACTTTTCAAGGTTAGAAATTTCAGCAAACTGCACTCATGCCCGCTGAAAGATAGATCTTACGCACAACGTCAAGCTACTGCAAAACTCATGTAGTCTTCTGATAGACAAGTATAAAGACCCAAAAATAATATGCACTCCTAATGACATAATTGGAGACATGAACAAGTAGTATGGTCTTCGAATGACATATATGCAAGCATGGAGATCGAAGGAATATGCAGTTCAACTACTGAGGGAAGCCGAGCGAATCATATGAAAAGCTGCCAAGCTACTTTTATATGCTGGTTCTTACAAATCCTATGTAGGTGGTAAGTTTAAAAAAAATAGAGGAAGACCTGTTCATGTATGCTTTCGTTACACTATATCCATCTATAAAAAGATGGTAGTATTGCAAATCGATTGTTGTTGTAGATGGAACATTTCTTAAATCGACATACAGAGAAACATTACTGATATATATATACAAGAATAATGTTTCCTGTGAGTGATTTTTCGCAAGGTTTAAGGATGCATCTAGGGAAAGGGAGGAATATGCATAGTCTCGGACAGGCATGAAGGCATTGAAAATGTAGAGGCAACATTGTATCCACAAGTACCTCACTATGTCTGCATATGGCTTCTATGGAATAATGTAAAAAAAATTACAAGAAAAATCATTTGCAGCTCAAAGACATTTTCTTTGCTATGGCTAAAGCATACACAATTGAGAAGTTTGATTACCACATGGCAGAGTAGAGAGAATTGATAAGAGGGTCAAAGATTACTTAATCAACGTTGGGTATGAAAGATGGTCCAGAGCACATTCCACTATCAACAGAATATTGACAATGACTTCAAACATTGCGGAGTCGATCAATGCAGCGGTCAAGGCTGCTAAGGAACTCCCAGTACTGCCTTTACTGGATTACATAAGGCAATTGATCGAACGATGGAAAGTTACAAACCAAAAGAATGCAATAGAGTCATTTACTGATCTTGGAAAAAAGTATGATACAATGCTGATGGACAATCTCGAATTGTCACATCGGATAAAGGTATGACTAGAATCTGTAGATACTTGTGCATATAATATGTAATCATGCAAAATTCACAGATATGTTATATCTTAAACCCTTTAGGTGATTTTGTTAAACTAGTGTCCACCTGCACGACACACGGAGACCAAATTGATTAAAGCTAACATTTTTAATATTCATTGTTTTGCACAAAAGCAATATTATAGTGTTTAAGTAATGGAGGGTCTTATCTCTATTACCCAAGGCTTCAGTTTTTTTGTTTCTTTTCAAAGTTGGTTGGTCTACCTCCATTCTCTGTTTCTTCTGGGCCATGCGAGAAATTAGTCATTATGTAAGCAATTGTTCACCTTTTAAGGGACTACCAGCATGCATATAAGGCTTTCAATTTAATGTAGCATCTATGCCTACCCTACTGCTGAAATATTTGTTGGTTTGACATGATATTAAGCTATTTTGAATCTTGTAGGCCTCTCCAATATATGTATTTTGATGGCATCTGCTTTGTAACCACCAATGATAGTTGATAAATTTTGTAGGTGACCCCTTCGACGAGTTACTTATATTCAGTATTTGACAAGGGTAAACAGAGAATGATGTTCCTAAAAAGATCGAACTTGCAGCTGTAGAAGATTTCAGTTAGATGAGTTGCCATGTGCACATGCTTGGGCAGTATTAAAATATAAATACATTGAGTATTGCTCGGTATACTACACCAGGGAGTACCTATTGAAGACCTATGACATTCCAATATCTGGTTCCTGATGAAAGCACATGAAAAATTTCTACAGAAGTTCTAGATGAAAGACTTGCCACCAGAAGTGACTAAATCAAAAGGAAGGCCAAGAAAGGGGAGGTGCAAGCCAATATCTAAAAGGGAACAAAAAAAATCGATTTCATGTGGATAGTGTGGAGAAGAAGGTCACAACAGGAAAACTTGTAGTAATAATCCAAAGAGAGGATGAAATATATCAAACTTAGAATTACTTGTTATTTTACTTTACTGAATATCATAGAGATTTAGAAGAATCCAATATATCAAGAACTGTAGCAATACAGAATGTCATTTGAATTTTAGATATAAATAAATATTTGATCTATCATTTAAAATCGTGTTGTAAGTGTATTTTTTAAATCATACATCTGTTTGATTAAAAAAAGAAGTTGTATTAGCTGTATATCATATTTGTATCTCTTGTGTAACACCTATCTATCTCTGTGTATCGGTAAATCATACATCTGTTTGATTAAAAAAGAAGTTGTATCAGCTATGCATCATATTTGTATCATCTATGTATCTCTTGTGTATCACATACGTATCTCTGAGTATTGGCTCTTACTCATGTCTGTATTTGTGTAATAGCAAAGCTAACTGATGGAAAACAGTCGTAACAGCTAGAGAACTGTGCAAATAGTTTTAGAAATTTGCAAATAAGAGTGTGGCTTCATAAATATATATCTGGAAATCAAACAAACTGCGGAACTCATTATGAAGAAACTAACTGTACAGCAACCCAAAACGACTATATCATCTATGTATCATGTGTATCATGCGTGTATCTGGAAGAAACAATGTATCACAAACTACTGTATATTTTGATATCTTGAATTCACACCACAAAATCAAGGGAGAAGACACCAAAATAAACTAAACTGCAACACTCCAATATTGCAAACTCATTAAACCTTTATGATATGGTAGACATCTCATTTTGCCGTAAAAATCTTAAAAGTATTCATAAAATTCACAAACAAATCTGATCCGTCTTACAACTGTCACGACCCAAAATCCACTATAGGTCTTGATGGCGCATAACGCCGCCATCAGGCAAGACAACATTAATTTATTAATTTATTTACCAATTTTATTACTTTCAAGAACATGATCTCCATTACTAAATAGTATAAAGTGGAATTTACAAGCTAAAAAGATAATAATTACGTGAACTACAATAACGAACAACCAATAGGAACCCCCAAAATCCAGTGTCACAAGTGCATGAGTAATTTCTAAGGAGTACAATAATAATACAACATATGTCCCAAATGTAATAAGACAGAATAAAATAAATAGTACAATGAAGACTCGGTGGACTGCGATGCGTAGTCTGGAATGCAGCTCACATAAAGTCTCCTCAACAGGAGCACCTACGGGCCAAGGTGATCATCAAATGAACCTTTTAGATCCTGCACATTTAGTGCAGAAGTACAGCATGAATATGTAAATCAACGCATACCCAGTAAGTATCTAGCCTAACCCCGGAGAAGTAGTGATGAGGACTTGACATCAACACTTACTAAAGGTCCAATAAGCAATATAATAAAACATAAGCAGATTTGAGGCATACGACAATAATGGGGTAAATCTGTAAGTTACATAATCTTCCAATTACTTCTTTTAAAGCAAGAATTTCTAAATCTTGTGTTCTACAGTAGCAGCTCAGAAAATGTCAAGTGTCATTATCAAATAAATAAGGAATACCATATAAATGCCGGGCATCAATGGAGAGATTAGCTCTGAATATTCGGACTACTAGCGATATAATGCACGATTCTGCTGAGGTCGTTCGGCCCGATCCAGAATAATGTGTACACTGCTGAGGGTCATGCGACACGAACTATAGATGCATCTATATACTGCCGAGGCATTCGGCCCGCTCCACAAGAAAAAGGAATGAAGTTACCGAATTACAAGACACGTATTTACAATACAGTACAAGAACACATAACGAATATACTCTTTACGCTTCTCAAATAGCTCGCCTACAACCCAAAGTGTTAGGGCTCAACCTATTTTACATACATTTACTTTTAAATCAAATTTTGTTATAACTTTAATTAATTAAGCCAGCAGAATGAGTTCAAATAATTAAAATATTAAAGGATAAGATCCTAAGTCTACCCGGACATAAACATGCTTTAGCTACGTACGGACTCTCGTTACCTCGTGCATACGTAGCACCCACAACTAGTTACACATAACAATAATTGTCACTTAGGGGGTAGTTTTCCCCTCACAAGGTTAGACAGGAGACTTACCTCGTTCCGAAGTTCCATAACCGGCTTCAAGGCCTCTCTAACACCTCAAATCAATGCCCGTTGATCCAAAACTATTCAAAGAACGTGCAAATCAATCAAAATATATTCTAATACCCATAATTAATCAATTTAAACAATTCTCAACTCCGCTCAAAAAGTAGATAAAGTCAACCCCAGGACCCACATGCCCGGATTCCGAAATTTTTTGAAGATAAACCTTACCCATAACACCACAAGCTCCAATATATAATTTATCCCTAATTTCATGTCCAAATTTTGTGGTCAAAATCCAAAAATATCAATTTTCTAGGGTTTCTACCAAAATCCTAATTTCTACAAATTTCCATGCTTAAATCCATTTATAAACTATGTATTTAACTCACAATGTGAATAAATCACTTACCCCATAGTAGTTGATGAAGATGGCACTCTAAAAGTGCTCCAAAATCGGCTCCCATGGACGAAATGAAGTGAAATTAGGCCAAACCCTCGTTTTAAAAGAACACACTGCCCATCGACCTTTTGCACCTGCGGTCCCTTAGCCGCTTCTGCGGCTCCGCACCTACGAAAAACCCCATCGCAGGTGCAGTTTCCACTAGACCCAGCCATGTCCATTTCTATGGACAAAACACCGCACTTGCGGCCTCGCTTTTGTGGCCACACTTCCTCTTCTGCGGAGAATCCCCCAACACGAAGCCTCGCATCTGCGGAAACATACCCCGTTTCTGTGGCATTGCAGGTGCGAGATTCCTCCGCTTCTGCAACTTTACCCGCTTCTGCGCCCAGGGTTCCACTCCTACGCTTGCGCAGACGTGGCCAAAGCTCCACACCTACGGCCCTCCTCCTGGCCGGCTTTTCTCTGCTTCTTCGACTCCTGGGCAGCTTCTGTGGTCTCACACCTGCGGCCCTTTCCATGCAGGTGCAATTGAACTAGATCCTAGCTGCCTCAGCACTTCTCCCAAGTCCAAACTCGATCCTTTTTCAATCGGATTCTCACCCGAGGCCCCCCGTGACCCCGACCAAATATACTAACACGTCCCAAAATACAATACTAACTTAGTCGAAGCCTTAAACCACATCAAACAACATCAAAATTATGAATCGTTCCTCAAATCAAACTTATAAATTTTCAAATTTCCAAATTCAATATCTTGTGCCGAAACGTATCAAATCAATCCCGAATGAATTCAAATTTCGCACACGAATCATGAATGACATAACGAAGCTATTCTGAGGCTCGGAACCCCAAACGGACATCGATAACATCAAAATCCACTTCAAACCAAACTTAAGAAATTCTTAAACCTTCAAAATGCCAACCTTCCATAATAAGTACCGAAATGCTCCTGGGTGATCTGATACTCAACTAGAACACACGCCCAAGTTCGAAATCATCATATGAACCTATTGGAAGCTTCAAATCTCGATTCCGAGATCATTTACTCAAAAGTCAAACCTTAGTCAATTCTTCCAACTTAAAGCTCCCGATATTTTCTTTCCAAATCAATCCCGAACTTCCCGAAATTCAATTCCGACTACACGTACAAGTCATGAAACATGAAGTGAAGCTACTCAAGGCCCCAAATCGCAAAAACGACGTGCTACTAGGCTCAAAAAGACTATTCAGGTCGTTACAAAAACAATGACAACATAACAGAAGATAATACAAAATGAAATTATTGAGTTCATCCTACAAAAATGACAAAGGTGACTACTTCTTCCGCTTCCGCAACTTATTCTGTTGGCCAATAATCTCATCATCACTTTGCGCGTTCAATTCCATCTTTTTTCTAGCATAATCCCACAAGAGAGCACCAAATTTGCACCGGTGTGCATAAGCATTGAATTTTTTAGGAGGCGTCTTGCCCTCAATGAAATACTCGGCAAATGATGTTGCAAATACACCGCAATCACTATAAAAATAAAAATAACAACAATTATCAAACTGCATAATCTAAAAAAAATAGATTGTGTTGAAAGAAATTCATACGCTTCGACTTGTTGAGGCAGTCCTTCAACCAGTTTTACATCAAAAGGGGTAATCAAGTCCTTTGATTTGTAGACACCAGTGTGCCAATTGATATCTTTTTTGTTTAAATAGAAATGCGTGTGCACGAAAAAATGAGGCAGCAACACAGAATACTTGCGCATTGTGTTATAAACTTTGGCTTGATGAGCAGCTCCACCGCACATAGAGTCATACACATAAATGCACCTATCCTTGAAGGACATCACAGCCATTATCCAATGCCATTGTTCCCCAACATTAATTGGTATTAAGATGTACTCCACAGCGTGCCATAGAACATTGGCATCCAAGACATACCCCTGAATATACTCTACAATGACATGCTTCGGATTGCATACTTCACTAGCTCCACCTGTATCATTAAACGCCTGCCATAACTCATTAATTTTCTTGTCGAATTACCAATCTGTGGTGGTGAATATTACAAGTAGGTCTTTGTCATACTTCCCCTTTTTCCTCAAATAATAGAACAAAACATCAATGTGCTGAAACAAAACATAACAAATAATTAATCACTATAAATAGTATAAATAGATAACCAAATGATGACAAATTTGCGTCAATCAATTCCGTGGTCTCTCTTTTCATTAGCATTATCAGAGACAAACCCAAAAAATTTAAAATTTATTTATCTCCTTTGAAGATGCATTTCAGTAATTAGGATAAGTATTACTCTAATAGAGATGTGTTTCATCAAGCTTAGGCCTTAGAGGTCAAAAGAAATTTTCATTATTAGTCACTATTCCAGATGCCATAGTACAAATCATCATAACTTGAAGGCTCGTAAGCTTTAAGCAGCTACGCTTTTTCAAACCAAATTCATAGGAAACAAAGGAAAACAAATGCTCGCTACTTCTCCTGTGCCAGGCAAGATAGCAATTTATAATTTGTTCTAACTTAAGAGGCCTGATCACGTGTATACTGGCTAAAATGAAAAAAATAAAAACAAAAATAACTTCTTACATACCGAGTCATCCAAAGGCTGACCATTATATGCCAAAGTGCGAAACCATTTTTTGTCTTCAACATGATATACACCAAGATCATAAGCAGGATTGAGTTCACTAACATGGTTCGGATAAATTTTATTCCTGGTAACAGATATACACAAAAGAGATAAGAGCAGGGCTATTCTTCTTTTGGGGAGACAAATTCGTCCCTTCTACTGACTGAACCGAATGGATTCAATCTTATACATACACGAGGAAGGTAATCAAAAAAGAAAGAAAATGGGTTCTTCTTTCTTTTATCACTTAGGAGCCGTGTGAGATGAAAGTCTCATGCATGATTTTGAATGAGAGAAAGAAGTGAGGAATCCTCTTTTCGACTCTATAAATAGGGTCATGATATGATTATGCACAACTGGTTGATTTTTTGAAGAATTAGTATGAAAAAAAAGGTAGCTTTGTAATGAAAATGAGGAACGACGAATATGAAATTAGTTTTGTTTTGAGAAAGATATTTTGTGATTAAAATATTATTAAAGATAAAATGGTTAAAGTATTGGATAAACTAAAACAGCTTATAAGCTGTAAAGCAATAAGTTTGTGAAGGACCTGAGGCGATCGCGAAACACTGCGATCCAACTAGCCTTCGCGTTCGCGATGGCCCTTCCCCCTAGCCTTCGTATTCGCGTAGAACACCCAACAAACCCCCTCCCAGACCCATTACCCATCGCGTTCACATGATTTTGGTAGCGTTCGCGAAGGGTAAATCCTACCACTGCTTCGCATTCGCGACCTTATCCTCGCGTTCACGTAGGAGAAATGCTATATGTGGATCGAGTCACATGCAGCAAGAAGCCTTATTGCTATATGTGGATCGGGTTGCATACTGCAACAGGCCTTATGGCCATATGTGGATCGGGCTGCGCGCCGCAGCATGTATCGTACAGTGCTGAGTGACTGAGTGTGACGAGCAAGAATTTACCGTGATTTGATATAAAATAATGCTACAATGATAATGTATTAAAATATAAAATTGAACAAAACTCAGAAGTTGGAAACATACTTCTTTCTGGACTTTCCTTCTTTCACTCACGTAGCAAATACATTCAACAAAGAGCTGTTAACGCCGGTTCCGATTTTGCTTTGAAAAGGATGCTTAACAGCATAAATTTGCTTTTCTTCTTTCGCTACAACAACACCACTACTGGATCCTGAATCAAATATAGTAATGAACGGAGACTGCATGATCTTTGTAGGATATCTCTTTCTTTTTTTCATTTGCGGCAAAACTTCAGGAAGTAATTCAGGCTGGTATAGAACGATCTGAGATTCAGGAACCTCTTTCTCAGATTGTTCCTTCACCTCTCCTATCGCCTCATCAACACTTGCAGTCACACAAACATCGCCAGTCAGAGATTCGGGAACCTTTTCATTCTCAGATTCTTCCTCTATCTCCCCTACCGCCTCATCTGCAGTCTCACCAATAGCGCCAACATGCGCTACATCTGGTGTGAAAGTTACTTTAGCAACGAACATGTTAACTTTCACACTAGAAGGTTCTTCCATGATATTGACACCTAACTGATCTGCTGCATCGAGCATAATATTGTTACGATGATGCGTATTGGTATCTCCTCGAAAATGTGGAACATCTTTTCCTTCACTTCCACCGACCTATTTTTTTTTAAAAAATAATTGAATTATCAAAATAAACAAAGAAAAAAAAAAGGAAAAGTGCAGAAAGCACAACTAAACACACCTTACAACCATCCATGTCAACATCTTCATTGCCACCAAACTCCATATTGCTCACAAAATCATTATTGTCTTGACGACCACTGGTGTCATCCTCTGGATGTGCACCATATTTGTCTTCACTTGCACCAAGCTAGTTTTGAAAAAAGGAAACAGTAAGTTAACTAAAAAATAAAAGGAAATGCACAATAGAAAATAAACACATACCTTGGAATTTATCAACCCAAGGCTTCCTTGAATTTATCAGAAACATATTCCATGAAGGACTTTAACTGCTTATGAAGCTACAAAAGGAAACAGATAAGAAAAACAATAGACTTTGAATATATATATTTTTAACAAAACTTTCAAAATAAAATGTATATATATAAAAAACCAATACAAACTTGTTTAACATCAGCTTTCAACTTCTTTAACTCATGGTCATAATCAACAGGTTGGACACCCGGCGTCTTTTTTGGTGGGAGATGCTCCTTAATCTGTTTCGGGGGTGGCGTGCCAAAATCATCGTTATCATCAATAGAAAGTTTTCCCCTGTTACGTGATGTCAAATATTTCTGATACTCATCGTTAACTTTAACAGGCAAAGTCAATCTCCTTAGCTCTTCAATTGTAGGAGAAATATTTTTAAACTGCAAATGTAACAAAAAGTGGTTCTGTCCTAGATGTATCAAAGATGTATAAAACTGTATATTTGATGTATCAAATTGAATTATAGTGTATCATATAAGTATAACCCATCAATACATAAAAGCTGGTACCTTATTCCCTGTGCTGTTGAAGAAACCAGCAGAGAAGTCCTCACACGTTGGCCTGTCTGTCATTTCCCAATTCAACATGCGTGGTGTATGATCTCCAATGCGAACAACCAACTTTTTATCAATTACAGTGCAACATTCATAGAATCACACCTGTAGTGCAAGAGAAAATCCACCAATCTTATAAAACTCAAACTTTCCCCTCAACCTGTCCCTCACCGACTTCATTAAAGCTCGAAACATAATCTTACCGCAGGGAAAGGACACATACTCACCACTCTCGACAAGATGGAAATCACGTTTAATTATAAATGTCTTCTGAGCCTGAGTGGACATTAGAAATGTGTTTATGAAATAAATGATTGCAATCTTAACTGCGTCTTCATCAGACTACCATTTCTTCTTCTCAAAACAATCAATAAGCGACTTCTTTGACACCGCTTCAAAACCAGAAAAATAAGTATGCACTAACCTATTGGGTCCATTGAAGTTACCATCAACATGTTCATTGCCACAACAGTTTAAACCACTTACGACACCGAATTCCCGAAGACCAAAACGTAAAACACATTCGTCATTCAATTTCACATAACATTCATCACACTTATCTTGAACCAACTCCCTAAACATTAGAGAACGAATCAGTTGTGCCTGGATATCAACTCGAGGTAAAACAAGGAAATAGCCAAAACAGCTTTCCCTAAACATCCGAAGCTGCACATCAGTCAACTTTGACTGTAAAACTGATACAATGTCCACATTAGTGTATGATGTTCAACGAGTAAATGGAAATGGCTCACCGAATGGAATATAAAGCTTCCTAGGCTACAAATAAATGACACGAATTAACAACAAACAAATACAAACTAAATACAATTTTAAAAGAAGATTCAACAATATAAAAAGTTATAACTGAAATTGTATGTAACTTACAAACTTTGTCAGGAATTTTAACTTTTTCTGACTTTTGAACCTTACTTTTTTTTGGTTTGACACCCAAATTCACTTCGTCCTCCACGACAAGTTTTATCTTACCTTCAACATCATCCACTCTAACCTTTTTGCTCTTCTTCTTCTCAGATTGTCCAACAACATCCTTTCGAGATTCTACACTTTAACACTGTCGGACCGGTTTTGTCTTCCCATATTTCATCCATCAATCGATTTCACAACTAAAATCGGGGTTGAATGAGGAGATAAACTCATCGACCTAGTTTCTCTTCTCATGTTGCTCGATTTCTCAGTTGGAACCGACTTTGAATAAGGTGATGAACTCATCGAACGAGTTTGTCTTGTCATATTGCTCTATTTCACAATTGAAACTAGGTTCAATGAGAAAATATTTAAAAAAAATTATACGAACAAATGGTTACAAAATTTTGTGAAGAAATTGATACAAAACTCAACCAAAACTAACAAAATCATCTATAATAGATACCTACAATGAACTCTAACTAAACAATTCAGTGGAAAAAGCCTTAAAAAAAGCAACAACGCTTCTGCAAAAACACATGCAATATGAAAAGATATACAAAACAAGAGATTTTCTACTCCAAATTACCTGGAATCAGAAGAAAATAACCGCAAATGTATACTTAGAGAAGAGAACGATGTCTGTAAAACAAAAATAACGGATACAAAAAACTGACATTAATTGAAATTATTTGGGCCCAAAATGAATTTAGGCCTTTTTTAGTAGATATTTTGTTTTGGGCTATTTTTGGTTAGGAAAGTTTATAGAGTGACAGTTTGGGTAATTTGGGTTGTAACACAACCCCGCCCAAATTGATCCAAATCTTTGCAGTATTCTCAACTTTTAAATAAGCATACATAACAAATTATCTTATATTTTGGAATAAATGTCAATTCATGTCAAATGATTTCTTTCCTCAATTTGGATTTAGAATTTTATTTGATTGTTCTTCATCTTATAATGCTAACAAAGATCAAAATAATTAAAAAGTAGTACAATTAGAACTTCTCACTCACCCCAATCCACCTCCCACAACCCGAACCCCCACCCACCATCTAAATAAAATTATCATTTAACGTACTTTGTTTTAATGTTATAGATAGAGTATTTTCTTTTTTATTTCAACAAAATAAATATTTTCTTTTTATGATATAGAAAAAGTATTTTCTTTCATTTTAATAAAATAAGTACTTTCTTTTCATGTTGTAGAAAAATATTTTCTTTTTATGATGTAAAAAATATTTTTTTTCCCACAAATGAGTATTTTCTTTTTCTGTTGTAGAAAAAGTATTTTCTTTTAATGTTGTGGATAGATCATTTTGCCTAATAACTTCAACAAAATGAATATTTTCTTTTTATAATGTAAAAAAAAAGTATTTTCTTTCATTTCAATAAAATAAGTACTTTCTTTTCATGATGTTGTGACGACCCGGCCAGTCGTCTCATGAGTTACCGCTCCGTATTCCCCATTTCTGCTTCATTATGCTGCATTATCCGTGTTTTATGTGATCGAGTTGAGTAGTTTGCGTTCGGAGTGGATTTGGTAAGAAATGAGACACTTAGTCTCTTTTAAGAAGGTTTAAGTTGGAAAAGTCAACCGGATGTTGACTTATGAGTTAGAGGGCTCGGATGTGAGTTCCTACGGTTCGGTTAGCTTTGGGAGGTGATTTATGACTTAGGAGTGTAATCGGAATTGGTTTTAGAGGTCCGGTGTAGAATTAGGGTTGAATTAGTGGAGTTAGTATTTTGGTGATTTTCGGTTGTTAGGCGAGATTTTGATCCGAGGGTTGGAATGGAATTCTGAGAGTTGCTATAGCTTCGTATGGTGATTTCGGACTTAGCCCTATGTCCGGATTTGAAATTAGAAGTCCGTAGGACAATTCAACGCATTTTGGTGAATGTTGGAAAATGGAAGATTTTTGAAAAGTTTGACCGAGGAGTTGAATTTTTTATATCGGGGTCGGAATTCAGTTATGAAAATCTTCATAGGTCCGTTATGTCATTTATGACTTGTGTGCAAAATTTGAGGTCAATGACTCGATTTGATAAGTTTCGGCATCGAATGTAGAAGTTGGAATTTATTAGTTTCATTAGGCTTGAATTGGGGTATCATTCGTGTTTTTAGCGTTGTTGGATGTTATTTGAGGCCTCGACTAAATTCATAATATGTTTTAGGATATTTTGGTATATACGGACGGGGTCCCGAATGGCTCGGGTGAGTTTTGGATGGTTAAACGGACTATTTCATCTTTGGAAAAACAAAAAACAAAAAATTGCAGAAAAATTCCAGAAAAACTGGTGCGAGTAGTCCAGTTTGGAAGCTCATATGTTGTAATCTATAAGGAATCAGAAAAACTGTAAAACATGGAAGTTATACCCATTTGAATCTAGTTTCCAGAAAGTTAAACCATTTATCATTTGGACATTTATACAGAAAGTTATGATTGAATGAAGTTGGCTGGTGGAGCAATTTCGACATAATTTTTTGATGCACTTTAGAAGCTCATATCTCAAAATATATAAAGAGTTATATAGTGTACAACCTATCAAATAAAAGATCATTGAGTCTAGTTTCTAAATGATCAAACCGTTGATCATTTAGATATTTCACAAGGAGTTATGAGCGTTTTAACAGAAGGTGTACAGCAAGGGAAAATGGTAAGAGGATGTACAACCTTCACAGCCCAGGTACAACTCGATGAAGCCTGGGCAGAATGTTTTCAAGTCTTCTTGTCCGCGATTTTGGGTATATTTTCACCCATAGTTGCTCATTTTGGAGGTTCTTGAAGGAAATTAACGAGGGATTCAAGGAGAATCGATTGCAGGTAAGAATTTTGGACCTAAAACTCGTTTATATTGTGAAATCCACTTAGAAAATCATTGAAGTCTTGCTAAAAATGGAAGAAATAGGGCTTGGGATTTTGAAATTCTAATTGAGTATTTGGAGGACCATTTGGGGTCGGATTTGAGAACTTTTGATATGTATGAACTCATTGGGAGATAAGGAACCCGTTGATGTGAAAATTTCTAAGCTTCGAGAAGTGGGCCCGGGGCTCGGGTTTTGCTAATTTCGGAATTTTTGGTATTTTTCGATTATTTTCGCTTGGGCGTTGTCCCCTCAGCATATTGTGACATATTCGTTCTGATTTTGGATAGATTCGACGCGCGTGGAGGCTAATTCGAGGGGCAAAGGCGTCACGGGCTAGGGATTTAACCGGTTCAAGGTGAGTAGTGATTGTAAATGATGTTCTGAGGGTTTGAAACCCCGGATTGTACATCGTAGTGCTATATTGAGGTGAGACACACGCTCGATGATGAGCGTGGGGTCGTTTACTACTGGGGATTGTGACTTGGTCCGTCCCGATTGATGATTTTACCATGCATTTGACTGAAACTTATTTGTTATCATCATGATTTGGGCTGATTGCCATATTTGGGCTTCGTGCCAATTATTTGAACCCTTCGCGGATTTTCATCACTGTTTCCTCACTGTTTTGACTTATTACCTAAACTCAGTCATGCTGTTTTCCACTGTTTTACAACTCAGCCACTTTTACTCAGTTTTGAGACTTAAATAATATTTTAATGAGGTTTTTAGGCTGAGAACTATTGTTTTACTATGCCCGAGGGGCTTGTGATGATTTTCTGACTGAGTGCGGCCAAGGGCCAGATATGAGGATATACTGAGTGATATGAAGCCGAGGGCCTGAGATACTTTATATACGCCACGAGGTGGCTTGACTGATATGAGGCTGAGGGCCTAGATTTGATGCCACAAGGTGGCTTGATATTGCGCGCTTGGGCCGTAAGGGGCCCCTCCCGGAGTCTGTACGCCCCAGTGAGCGCGGGTACCCATTGTGATGTGAGATATAGCCCGAGGGGCTGATATTGTACCATGTGATAGCCTGAAGGGCTGGTATTGTTCTGAGATTTGAACCCGAGGGGCTGGTACTGTTCTGCGATATTGCCCGAGGGGCGGATTTGTTGATACTGAGCCCGAAGGCGATCTTCTATTTTTGTTTTTACTTCACATTATTTACCTGAAAAATTACATGTTTTACCTGTTGAAAGGAGATTTTACTTGATTTCTCACTGATTTACTGTTTTCCAATGATGTTTTACTGCTTCATTATAGAATGCCTTGTGCTTTACGTGCTTTCTTACTTTCAGTCATTATTTATATTTATTATTCACTGGGTAGGAGTACTCACATTACTCCCTGCACCATGTGTGCAGATTCAGGAATTGTTGGTTCCGCTCCAGAGTGCTGACTCCTCCCGTCCAAGCGGCGATTCAGAGACTACGAGGTAGCTGTTGGCGTCTGTAGCCCCATATCTCCCTTATCTTATTGTTTCTATGTTCTTCCAACAGTTGTGCCAGATATTATATTTAGTAGACTTGTATCAGGATCCATAGTTGCTCATGACTTGTGACACCCCGGTTTGGGTTGTGTCGGGATGGTTTCTGTTATGGTTAACTATATTTTCGCGAGTTATTTCTAATAAATCATGCTTATATTTTTTTTCATGTTAATTAAATGCTTAAAAATGAGATTTTGATTAAATTGGATGGCCTTGTCTTCACAAGAGGCGCCATCACGACCGGGTTCGGGGTTTAGGGTCGTGACACTATTCTTACAGCTAACCGAATACTCAGTCGAGTTCCCCATAGTAAAACGCAATCCATTCCATACGAAAAATGAAAAGGAAGGAAACCCAACTTAAAATATTTTAAAGTGTGAGGCTGTTTGGCTAAAGTACAAGTCCCTGAACCCAAAAGGGTAAAGATTGGACCAAAAACCATTGATTGCATTTACATAGGATATGCAACAAATAGTAAGGCATATCATTTTCCGGTTCATAAATCAGAAAATCCTGACACTCATATTAATACGATAATTAAATCAGATAATGTTGAATTCTTTAAGAATATTTATCCGTATAAAATGGAATGTGAGTCTTCTAGTAAAAAATCTAAGCGACCTCGGGAAGAATCAAAGGAAAGGACTTTTAATGAGGAAAATTCAAGACATAGTAAACGTCAAAGGACAACTACTTCCTTTGGACCAGATTTTTGGCATTTTTGTTGGAAAATGAGCCTCAAACGTTCAAAGAAGCAATATCTTCTTCGGAAGCACAATATTGGAAAGAGACAGTCAATAGTGAGATAGAATCCATATAAAGTAATCATACTTGGGAATTGGTTGATCTTCCTCCAGAAAATAAACCTTTGGGTTCTAAGTGGATTTTCAAAAAGAAAATGAAAGCTGATGGTACTATTAAAAAATATAAGGCAAGATTAGTTGTTAAAGGGTGACAACGAGAAGGTCTTGATTACTTTAACACATACTTGCCGGTAATAAGGATTACATCTATTCGGATGTTAATAGCATTAGCCGTCGTGTATGACCTTCAAATCCATCAGATGGATGTGAAGACAACCTTCTTAAATGGAGATTTGGAGGAAGAAATTCATATGGAACAATCTGAAGGGTTTGTAGTTCCCGAAAAAGAAAAAAAGGTGTGTCGACTTGTTAAGTCACTTTATGGACTAAAAAAAGTACCAAAACAGTGACATGTGAAATTTGACCAAACAATGTTGTCAGATGGTTTCAAGATCAATGAGTGTGACAAATGTGTTTAAATTAAGAATACTCCAAATCAAATAGTCATTGTCTGTTTATATATGGATGATATGTTGATAATGAGTAATGACATTGCTAACATAAATGCTACTAAGCGCATGCTTACTAGTAAATTTGATATGAAAGACTTAGGAATTGCCGATTTAATTTTGGGAATTAAGATCCTTAAGACTCCTCAAGGTCTAGCTTTGTCTCAATCTCATTATATTAAAATGGTACTTGAAAAGTTCAAATATTTGGACTTTAAAGTTGCAAGAATGACAATTGTTTAAACCATACTCTTGTAAAGAATAAAGGTCAAAGCAAGTCTCAATAGGAATATGCTCGAGTATTGGGAAGTTTGATGTATATTATGAACTGTACACAACTTGAACAGCTTGTGCGATAAGTAATCTTAGTCGATACACAAGTAACCCCGACCAAGCTCGTTGGATAGCAATGAAACGAGTTTTAGGATATTTGAAATATACCCAAGACTATACTTTGCATTACAATAATTATCCCGCAGTTATTGAGGGATATAGTGATGCAAATTGGATCACTGGATCAATGGAATCAAAATCCACAAGTGGATACGTTTCTACCATTAGTGGAGGAGCAGTGTCTTGGAAGTCGTCCAAACAAACATGCATCGCCTGCTCTACAATGGAATCTGAGTTTATAGCTTTAGACAAGGCCGGTGAAGAAGCTAAATGGCTCCGAAATTTTCTTAGAAGATATTCCATTTTGGCCCAAACCTTTGGCACCTATATGCATACATTGCGACAGTCAAGCGGCAATAGGAAGGGCTGGGAGCGTTATGTATAACGGGAAATCTCGTCACATACGACGAAGGCATAATACCGTTAGATAACTACTCTGTAGTGAAATTATCACAATTGACTATGTAAAGTCAAAAGATAATGTATTGGATCCGCTTACAAAAGGCCTACCTAGAGAGGCAGTTGAGAAGTCATCAAAGGGAATAGGACTATGACCGAGGACAATTCACTGTGGCGGTAACTCTACCTAGAAGACTGGAGATCCCAAGATCTAGGTTCAAGGAGATCAAACAAAGTCATTAGTGATGGTTCAATATTGTCAAATAAAATTTTGGTCCACTCTCATGATGAAGACAATATTCAGTACCAAGGATAGAGCTTTAAGGCTTTTTAATGGTTTCTAAGTTTGATACGGGGTATATCAAATAGTGTATCTATGCGATAATACGTTTAGGAATCACCTATGTAAGTGTGAAGTGTAAGCTGCTTCAAGGAGAATTTTGTAAGGCCAGTTCTTTACGCACTTATGAAACCAGGAAGTGTTCATGGCTGAAACGAACACAACAATGAGAACCAAAGATGGCTACGGATTGATTGCGTGACGTATGTCTGTCTAGGTATACATTAAAGTTCGACGGTTCAAAGATATCAAATCTACCGTTTGATCGAGTATATCCGACATATGGTCACTACGAAAAGTTCAAAGAGAAACCTACTTATCCAGATGCGATTAATCCTTACTTGCGAATCACATAGTTTTTCATGCATGTTTTTCCGGATAGCCATTCCCCATTCATGTGGGGGATTGTTAGGTTTTTTAATTAAAAAAACAAAAGGAGGTGTGAATGAAAAATGGTGGGAAAAGAAATGGTGGAAAATGAGATTTTGAATTAGTCCCTTTTACAAAGGAACTTTGTCCCTCATTGGATAGGAAGAGGAAAATTCTTATGCTTATATATAGAAGCACTTCTTCTAGCTCTTAAAGAGTTGAGAAGAGAGCAAGCCTCGCGCCTTTGGAGTCATTGCTCGCTCGGCTCGGCTTTGGCTTCGACTTCAGATTTTGGATTTGGATTTGGTCAATTGATATGATTGATTGATAATTTTTTGGACCAAATTATTTTCCATTTTCGTCATTTAATATGTCCTTTCCTAATATTTTTGCGCGAAAAAATAATAAATTCGCGGCATTATTTCCAACGATCAAATTCGCGACCAGCCATTCCGTTTAACAGAAATTCTGTCGAATAGACACCTCTTCAAACGAATAGGCACCTTTGCACCTGTTGGGACTCAACTCTATTGGCTATAAATAGAGAGGCTCAACCTCATTTTTCACCACCAAAATCTGAAAATCTATCCCCTCTATTTTCTGCATCCTGCATTGTTTTCAAAGCAAAAACGTAAGCATTTTTTTGTGTGATTTGCTCCGCCATTTGAGTTCGCCGAAGTTCTGTGATTTGAAGTGCCGCTATCACAGAATAGTTATTCCGTTCTATCCTGGGAGGAATTAATCCGAAAACTTAGACAATTTTGAGGGGATCAGATTCAATTCCTTAAGGATACAAAAGAAACTTATGGGCTCGGAATTTTCTATTTTGTTTTCTTAAACTAGCGTTTTATGTTTTTCTGGTTTTGAATACAAAATATTAACAGCTATATTCCAACAAAAGCAGCAATCAACAATTTCATGGGAGGCCGCTAGGCGCTAAGGGATTAGGGAATTAGGGGATTTGGAGTGTTAGGCTTAGGCGTATTGGGCTAAAAATTAAAAATAGAGGTGGGTTTGGACTAAGATATTTCGGTATACCGAAACATCAAAAATTTAATATCGAGTACCGTAATGAAATACCACAATATCTGTACCGAAATATACCGAAATACCAAAAAAAATCGATACGAAAATACCAAATTAATTCGATTCGATTCAGAATTTCGACTTTTCGGATTTTAAGCCCACCCCTTATTTTTCTTTACCAATAAAATAAATGATATTATAATTTCAAGTATATCTACTTGTAGATTATGTTATAGTTTTGAACTTCAATTGATAAAATGAAGATTTACATAATATTTAAAGCATAACGAATGTATATACGTGTGACTAGTCAAATCTAAAGTATAAAGTAATCTATCAGGTGATGTACAGTAATATTAGCTGTTAAAAAATATTAAATTAACTGAAATATGGTAAGTGTCATTCTAATTTATAAATTTGTCTGAAACGTTTAAGTGTATAACTTATGAATGTGAAAGGCATTGCGGTACTCTCGCATGACAAAAATTGGGCCCGAAACAACACTAGTAAAAAAAAGAAACTAATTTGATAGTGTTATCAGACCAGAAAAAAGAAAAATTAATGTTAACTACTTTTAAATCAAAGTGATAACTTACATCACTTAATTATAGTGAAGCGATCAAATTAACACAAGACACATATTTATTGCGAATAAGTTTGTTTACACCTACGCCATAAGATCTAGCACTACTCATTAGTTCCATAATGATCAAAATTGCCTTATTTATGATTTAACAAAAGTATTTATATCATTAAGTAGATTTAACTTTTGGGTTTTCTACCAAAATAAAAAAACATGTTTAAACGCGCTAAAATATTTATGAGTACATGAGTAACAACAATATATGAACACATATTTCAAAAATGTATTGTTGATTGGTGAAAATGAGGTTTGAGTTTAGTATTGTTACTCTAAATCACTTAAAATTATATGAATCATGCACCTAATTTAAAACAGTCAAACAGTTGAAAAGTATATATTTTTTATTTATTTTTAATTTTCAATCATACACGAACTTACAAATGAAAAAATATAATTTAGTAATCAGCAAAAATAAATAAATAAATACCAACCAACTACCAAAAAATACATTACTTTGTAAGTGCATATATATAAAATCGTTTCCAAATATATTATAAGGGGTCGTTTGGTTAGTGCCTTGGTGAAATAAGGTATAACAATAGATTATTTTATTTTGTATTTGGTTGAACGATCAATTTCGAATTAACTATTTCACGATCAATTTCGAATACGATCGCTTGCATAGGGAGCATCGGTTTAGAGTTTTGGAGATCGGCGTCGATTGAGGTCGCCCTCCTGTGAGTCGGGACCGACACATCGAGAAGGGGAGTCCGAGGTCGGACATCATCTAAACGAAGCTCAAAGCCAAGGCGTTCGAGATGAAATTATCGAGACCGGTCCGGGTAAAATATTTTATGGTAAAAATATCAGATTTACATAACGGAAGAGCCGAAAATCTCGTGACATGTAAACATCTCGGCGGGAATCACGGCCCAAATCAGTAAAGAGGTTGAACCCAATAATTTTAGGAATTTTTTACCCTGTAAATAGGTCTTTTACCTTGTATAGAATTCTTTTCCCTTCCTATATAAAGAGGCAGCACTACTATAAAAAGGATACAGAAGATACGATCAATATACAAAAGTTTAGCATATTTTAACTATTCTCTTCATCAATACTAATTTCATTCTCGTTCATCTTAGAAGATTCTACCACAGCTGAATTAATCAATATCGGTGGTTTGCTTACTCTCTTACTTATTGAATTTAGCCTTTATTTATCGTTTATTCTTTAACTGTATCGGGCCAAGTCATGTGTCCTTAATACCACATATAAATTTAATTGTTACTCGTAATTAAGGGTAAACAGTTTGGTGTCCACCGTGGGGCTACGTTTGATACAAATTTCTATCACACACACTATTTTACGCTTGTTCTTTGCAGAACTTTTTTGGTTTCAGGTTATAACGCAATCATGTCGCACTCACAATCTATGCCTCAGTTCGTCAATGGCGAGTTCGATCACCAGGGCGAAAATAACAATGTGATGCCCGATAATGAAATTTCAGTCGACGCCAATTCTCAAATGGCGATCGATGTGGATTAGACTTCTGGCCCGTCGAACAGTGTTCAAAGAGAACAGCGCTCAAGAAATCAAAACGACGAAGGAGACAGGATTAGTCTCAAAATGATATTTGATATATTACAACCCCAGCAAGTGGTCGTCGCTTAGTTGCAAAGTTGCAGTCAGGTTTCAAATAGGGTTGAAGCCGGTTCTTCTCGAGGAGTCATCCCCAAAAATGAACCGGTCACGTCGCAACCAGACAAGAGCGGATCGGGGGCAAATCCCGAGATTATGAAGATGCTTGAAGAACTGACCAAGCGAGCCGAGTCGGACGAGAAGAAGATTGAAGCCAATGACAAAAAAGTAGAAACGTATAATTCGAGGGTGGATCAGATTCCAGGAGCACCCCCGGTGTTGAAAGGTTTAGATTCGAAGAAATTCGTGCAAAAGCCTTTCCCATTAAGCGCTGCCCCAAAACCTATACCAAAAAAGTTCCGCATGCTAGAAATCCCCAAGTACAACGGGACATCTGACCCAAATGAGCACGTAACGGCATACACATGCACCATAAAGGAAAATGATCTTGAAGATGATGAGATTGAGTCCGTTCTCCTAAAGAAATTTGGAGAGACCTTGTCAAAGGGAGCAATGACTTGGTACCACAACTTGCCCCCGAATTCCATCGATTCTTTTGCCATGCTTGCGGGCACCTTTGTAAAGACTCACGCGGGTGCCATCAAAGTTGAGACACGGAAATTGGACTTGTTTAAAGTTAGGCAAAGAGACAACGAGATGCTGAGGGAATTTGTATCCCGCGTTCAGATGGAACGAATGGACCTACCACCGGTTTCTGATGACTGAGCCGTGCAGGCCTTCACCCAAGGGCTCAACGCTCGGAGTTCAACGGCTTTACAACAACTTAAGCAAAGCTTGATTGAATATCCGGCTGCTACTTGGGCAGATATTCACAACCGGTACCAATCGAAGATTAGGGTCGAGGACGATCAACTTGGAGCCCCCCAGGATCCACTTACCCCATCAAAACTCATGATAGGGTTCGAAGAGATAATTACCGAGAACCAAGATCGAACAGGGACAGGCATCGACCGTATCCTGGAGACCGAAAAGCCAGTCTAATAAGGCAGGGCTCCCCGAGACGGGAAAGGAGGGATGACCTTAATCGAAGGAACCGAGGACTATTGGCAAGAAATAACTTCGAGAGAGCCGCTGGTCACCGAGAAGCACCACGACTATCCGAATATAACTTCAACATTGACTCGGCGATTCTCGTATCGGCCATAGGTCGCATTAAGGACACCAAATGGCCTCGACCGCTGCAATCGGATCTGGCTAAGAGAGACCCCAGCTTGATATGCAAATACCATGGCACCCACGGGCATAAGACAGAGGACTGTCGACAGTTAAGGGAAGAGATGCACGGTTGCTCGAAAATGGGCACCTTCGAGCGTTTCTGAGTGACCGAGCCAAAAACCATTATGGAACAGGAGTAGACCAGTAAATCAGGAGGAGCCTCAGCATACCATCAATATGATAATCGGTGGCGTAGATACACCCCAAGGTCCGGTGTTAAAACGCACCAAAATATCTATCACTCGAGAGAAGCGCACTCGGGATTTTACGATGGAAGGAGCTTTGTATTTCGACGAAGTGGATGCAGAAGGAATCATACAACCCCATAACGACGCCTTAGTAATATCGATGCTAGTACACAAAACTAGGGTGAAGCGTGTACTTGTCGATCCTGGTAGCTCGGCCAATATAATCCGATCGTGGGTTATCGAACAGCTCGGATTGACAGACCGGATTATTCCTAAAGTTCGAATTCTCAATGGTTTTAACATGTCTTGCAAGACAAGCAAAGGGGAGATCACGTTGCCGGTGAACACCGTCGGTACTATTCGAAAAACAAAATTCTGCGTGATTGAAGGAGATATGAGATACAATGCCTTGCTCGGGAGGCCGTGGATTCATGATATTAGGGCAGTACCCTCGACACTGCATCAAATATCGAAATTCCCATCGGCTGACGGGATCATAACTATTTACGGAGAGCAGCATGCTGCAAGGGAGATGTTCGCAGTAGAAGAAGCAGAGCCAAAATCGACCGCTCTTTCCCAATGAACCACCAAATAGCAATCACACGTACCACCTTCAACAAATGTAGGTGAACAGGATTACCTCGAAGACGATGACTATGGGGTTCCCCGATCGTTCATCGGTCCCGACAAATCCGATGCAACCAAGTCAACGTTCGAGGAACTCGAGAAAATTCCACTCCGAGGCGACTCGCCGGATCGAAAGGTATACCTGGGCTCGGGCCTAAGCTCCAAGCTCAGGGCCAACTTATTAAATTTCTTTTAGCTAACAAAGATTCTTTCGCTTGGTCCCATCTTGACATAACAGGGATACCACCGGAAATCACAACTCACAAATTGAGCGTTGATCCGAATTTCCAGCCGGTCAAGCAAAAGAGGAGGCCTCAGTCCGAAGTCAAACAAGCATTCATCAATGATGAGGTGACTAAGCTTTTAAATATAGGGTCCATACGGGAAGTTAAATACCCGGAATGGCTAGCAAATGTAGTTGTAGTTCCTAAAAAGGGAAATAAGCTAAGAATGTGCATAGATTATAAAGATCTAAACAAGGCATGCCCAAAAGATTCTTTTCCCTTGCCCAACATCGATCGCATGATCGATGCTACCGCTGGCCACGAGACCCTTAGCTTCCTCGATGCGTACTCTGGTTATAACCAGATACGAATGGATAAGGATGATCAAGAAAAGACATCCTTCATCACTAAGTATGGTACTTATTGTTACAACGTGATGCCATTCGGGCTAAAAAATATGGGGGCTACTTATCAACGCCTAGTAAATAAGATATTCGAGGAACAACTAGGAAAAATAATGGAAGTTTACATTGATGACATGTTAGTTAAGTCCCTGCGAGCAGAGGACCATTTGAGCCATTTGCAGGAAACGTTCGATGTGTTGAAACGGTACAACATGAAGTTGAACCCGGAGAAGTGTGCATTCAGAGTGGGCTCGGGAAAATTCCTTGGTTTCATGGTCTCGAACCGAGGAATAGAAATTAACCCCGAAAAAATCAAAGCCATCGAAGATATAACAGTTGTAGACAGTGTGAAAGCTGTGCAAAAGCTGACAGGTCGGATAGCAGCCCTGGGCCAATTCATCTCGAAATCATCCGACAAGAGTCACCAATTCTTTAACTTGCTGAAAAAGAAGAACGACTTCTCGTGGGGTCCGGAATATCAGCGTGCGTTAGAAGAGCTTAAGAGGTATCTTTTTAGTCCACCTTTGTTGCATACGCCAAAAGCAGGTGAGCAATTATACCTTTACCTTGCCGTTTCAGAAATAGCGGTAAGCGGGGTCCTGGTCCGAGAAGAACAAGGTACGCAATTTCCTATTTATTACGTCAGTAGAACCCTAGGTGAGGCCGAGACTAGATACCCACATTTGGAAAAGTTAGCACTCGCTTTATTGAGTGCCTCTAGGAAGCTAAAACCCTAACTTCCAATGCCACCCCATATGTATAGTAAACACTTATCCCTTGAGAAATATTATGCATAAACCTGAGCTATCAGGCCGACTGGCCAAGTGGGCCATCGAAATAAGAGGGTACGATATCGAATATCGGCCCCGAACCTCGATTAAATCTCAAGTGCTGGCGAATGTCATCGCTGACTTTACGCCGTCGCTTATACCCGAGGTCGAGAAAGAACTAATGACCGAATCGGGGACTCCTTTAGGAGTGTGGACTCTGTTCACAGACGGCGCCTCCAATTCGAAAGGATCGGGGCTCGGTATCGTACTAAGGCCCCCAACTGGGAATACAATTCGACAGTCTAGTAAGACTGTAAAATTAACTAACAACGAAGCAGAGTATGAAGCTATGATTGTAGGTTTAGAGCTGGCCAAAAGCCTGGGGGCAGAGATAATCGAGGCCAAATGTGATTCCCTCCTCGTAGTCAATCAAGTAAACAAGACTTTCGAAGCTAGAGAAGGACGAATGTAGAGGTATGTAGACAAGTTTCAGGTCACACTACATAGGTTTAAAGAATGGACCCTACAGCACATACCGCGAGAACAAAATAGTGAGGCAGATGCCCTCGCCAACTTGGGATCATCGGTCGAAGATGAGGAGATCGAGTCCGAAAAGGTCGTACAACTTTGAGGTCGGTGGTGGAAGAAGGCCATGCCGAAATTAACTCGACAAGCTTGACCTGGGATTGGAGGAACAAGTACATAGAATATCTCAGTTCAGGTAAGCTCCCTTCGGATCCCAGAGAATCGAGAGCGTTACGCACAAAGGCAGCCCAATTCTATTTGTCCGGTGATGGAACCCTATACAGAAGAACATTCGGAGGCCCCCTCGCAATATGTCTTGGGCCCGGCGACACCGAGTATATCTTGAGGGAGATACATGAAGGCACATGCGGGAATCACTCCGGCTCCGAATGTCACGACCCAGGCCGGAGGGCCGCGACTGGCACCGGACCCTACTCAACAGGCGCCGGCATAGCCTTCATCTAACTTTCCTTATTATATATAAGGCTTGTCATATGCGTATAATCTCGAACAATAATTATAATGAACCGAGACATCATACCATGATACGAACATACTTATGTACATAATATAGCCAACAAGGCTGCAATGCAAAACCATAAAACAAAATACATACGTTTGCCGACAAGGCAATTCAACTGTACATAAGTCAACCCATCACTTGTCTATGCATAAATTGACACTTGTCTATGAGCCTCTACAAAAACGTACATAATGCAACCTACGTCGGAACAGGGCCCCGACATGCCCATAATGCCTATAACAGAATGCATACCAAGACTGTGGCAAGTCCGAAGGATGGATCTCGCCAATATTCGCTGAACTGGGTAGCCTACTGTGGCGGGGGAGCCTCGTCTATCTGT